>JANZLF010000009.1:6313010-6325718 GCA_026546835.1 Erythroxylum foetidum | reverse complement strand
GCTTCCTCGTGGGATGCGCGTCCAGATGTCACGCAGGATGTCGGACACGTGTCACACCAGGGAGGGGTTCCAACAGAGCTGATGTTTTAAACTGAGATATTAAGATTTTAAAAGGTTAGTCACTTTAAAATTTTAAAAGCTTAGGTACTAAATTAAAAAAAATTCAAAAGGTTGAACACTTTAAGATTGGTTGTTCCTCAAATTTATTAACTTTAATCCATAAAGTCAACCAATCACTCCAAAATTATAATTTTAACAATTGTAAATACCCAAACTGAATTTATTTTATCCTATTATGATTTAAACACTTCTCAAAATATTTCCTAAAAAGTGTTTGAAAGATCGATAAGTTTTTCTATTAAAAATAAAAGCTTCAATATCTCTGGATGAATATAAAGACTCATGCAATAAATTGAAATGAAATGTTTAGTGAGCCTTTTAGAGCATCAAGTTAACAAAGTGAGATTACAAGTAATATTACAAAATAAAGAATGACCTTGATAAGGTTATTGGTTTGTTCTTCCTTTCAATGGTTGCAAACATTAACCTCTCTTTATCAACTTCATAAGCTATCTTCTTAAGATCATAATTTCATTTTGTTCTTATATTTTTATCAAAATAATAAACTCATTATTAATTATTTTATTTTGGAGACATGAAAAAACATGGATTGGAATACTTCTTAGTTCAACAAATTTGAATTTAAAGTATATCTTACTAAAAGTCAACTTTTCTTATTAACTTCATTTCAAACTTATTTCACATAGACAAATAAGTTAAACATTTTTTATTATATATGAATAAAATAACTTTTGAAAAAGATGTTAATATTCTCTTAAAGACAACAAGGAAAGAAGAGAGAACAATTACTAAAGAAAGATTTAAATTTTTAAAAATCTTTCTAAAAAGAAAAACTCTTATAAATACTTAATAGGTTGAAGTATAATTTTTTTAAATTTATGATTATCTGTAAATATTTTTCTGTAAACACTCAATGGTACAAACAAATTTTAGATTGTCCGCATTTTCATTTATTGTAAACTATGGGTAAGGCTTTGAAATTTATACCCACATTCGCTTCCAACAACACAGCTTTAGAATTGGAATGCTGCTTTTAATTTTACCAATATTCTATTTGTAATTGTAAAGTTGAAAAAAAAAAGAGATCTAAAATTATATCTCTCGTTACAAAATATACTATATATTTACTCACTTCATCTGACTCAATATGTATCCTTTTAATTTGCTCTAACATTTGAAGATAAAACTTGTTAATGTATCTTTCATGTCATCTTATTTGAGGTCTATTATTTTATATTTAGGTAACACGAATTTATCTTAATTGAATATTTTTAATATTAGGTGAGTTCAACATCTTTAAATGTTCTAGCTTATAACATACATATTTATAAGAGTTTGGAATATATTCTTTGCAATTAGGGTTTAATTTCTTATTTCTATGCTTATAAATCTTGCCACTGGCTTCTACAAATATAAGTCGAAGTCCCCCATTTTCCCCTTCCAGTGGGTTTTAAAATAATATTAAACTAACCTTGGGCAGAAGCCAATATAATTAAATGGAATAACATGAATATAAGAAGTAATGTAACTACTAACTAGGCACATATAGGAAGAACTAGTCAATTCTAATCATATGTCTTCAGAATATATTTATAAATACAAATTTCACGAGACTATGATTTCACCTTCCGCTTCCAAATATGATCCAAAAGAAGTGGATTTCAGAGAATCCATTTGGCATCTTTTGAGTCGTCCTTGCCTCATTCGCATAGCAGTGAATGACAGAATTGACAGAAGACCTTTATTCTGTCACTAAAATTCATTGGAACAAGCTGTAGGATTCGCGGGGAACCGGAGTAGATTACAGCTCTGAAGAAATGGTAGACAGCTTCCCATGGGATGGGCGTGGGCCACTGCCCCCCCTCTTTTTTATCTCACAATGCTCAATATGTGGTCAACATCAACCTTGATTAGGTGTACTTATTTCTTTTTCAGATATTTGCCTCACATTTTAAATAATTTTTTAAAAAAATTTTATGAGTCTTTTTTTGTAGGGACCAAGATATCCATCGACGAATTTAGTGACTAATCCTCTTATTGATAAGAAAACACCTCACAGAATAGGACAACTGGCTTAAAGATTTAAAGCTACTCTATACTCAAAGCTAAGGATCGAACCCCTAATTTTTTATAAAAGGTGAATAAATCCCTTACTATTCAATCGTACCACTTGAATTTTTATCAAGTCATTTTGAACCTTAAACATGGTAAGATTGAACAGGTGAATAACTTTATAAAAGGAAATGCAAAATGATGGAATCCCTTTTCCAATGTAACAGAAAAATCCAACAACGCCCACTCAATCTTTAAATGAAGATAAAGAAGAAAAGCTGCTTGATGACCCAGATAATTCATACGAAAAATAACAAAGAAAGTTGCCTTTTTCCTCACTCACAATTCTTTGGTCACACAAAAACACAATTTAAGCAAATGAATAAAAAAAACAGAAGAAATATACTGGCAAAGTCTCAATTTCTGAGCATCTCTACTTGTTATGGCATGAGAATTGTTGTTTTGGTTGCTCTTGAATGTCCACTAAACGTGAGGACATAAATGGTGATATTGGCTAAATGCCTTTTCTCAAATCCATCAAGTAATGTTTGCGGCCACTCCTCCAGCGGCAACCCTGATATTTACTCCAATCTCATTTACACATTTCATAATAAATTAGTAAAATATACCGATAAAAATGAGTGAGGGTTGGCACAGGAAGAATGAAATAGAGGATCTATTCTTCATACTCTTGAGTAATACTCGGTAACCTAAATTCAAAATATAATAAATGATCCATTGTAAAGAAGAATGGACATTGCATAAAATAAGACATGTAATGTGGTCAATAGTGATTATGTTTATCTAATGAATAACTTTTTTCAACGCCAAGCAAATACATATTTTTCTTAAACAATCAAATAAAAAAGTTAGAAGTATTCTTAGAAGTATTCTTGTATCGCTTCTTATTTTATTACTAAGAAGGGTGCGTATATTTGATGTTCCTTCTTCAACTTATATATTGGGATTCATTGACTTTGGCTTGTTATTCTATAACAGATATGAAAAATATGGATATTGAAAAAATTTAATTCTTTATTTTAACTTATACAACTAATATAAATTCTTCATATTATATACTTTACAAAAGCCTTTAAAGTAATATTAAAAAATTAAAATTTTGCCACTATGCCTTAACTCTAATATATTAAAACTATGTATAAAAAAAACAATGGGCAGCTAAACCCCAATCTTTCAATATATTACTGAAGTTTAGATGACAATCTGATATACACTTTTTTTTTTCTTACAATGGGAAAGAGAAGCACCAGGACAAAGAAAGGAAGATGATCGCGTAATTTGGAAATATGTTAAAGGTAATGCAGGCAGCGTGTCTACGACTACAATGACAAGTTGTATTTTGAATATTAATTCCAAAGCTTCTTGTTTTCTGCTTGCTTATTAAATATTTAATAGTTGAAGAAAATAAGAATACAATAAATGGAGGAAAAGAACAACAAAATGAGGAAATAATATTGTAATATTAAGTAGGAGCCGGCTACATTTGTTTAATTAGTAATTGAAAGCTACCTTCCTTGAGAGATAACAGGCAATTTGCAGTCATCCGGAGGAAAGACATATTTTAAGTTAGAGGGAAGGAGTTTCAGTTCTAAGTCAGAGGGTTGCACAATAGAAGGAACCAGCTTTTGCATAATCGAATGCATTCAGTGAAAGTGGTGCACTCATGTGACTTCGGGATGAGAATTTAAGCTCTGTGTAACGTGTATAACCTCCACTTCCCGACTAAATTCCACAATCAGATGACCTGAAAATATCAGAATTAGGTTCAGTCTGATCAGTAGAAGAGGAAAGTGAATCAGAAGTAAGAGAAGTATTAGAAGAGTTTAGAATAGTAGTAGGATCACTGCTATCCTCTTCTAATACTCCAGTACCACTTGAAGAAGAAACTACATTTGTAGCTTGCATAATAGCTTCTTTTTCATCAGTTCTTGCAAAATCAAGAAACACACCTTCCTCAAGGCTATCAATGACAAGTTGTATTTTGAATATTAATTCCAAAGCTTCTTGTTTTCTGCATGCTTATTAAATATTTAATAGTTGAAGAAAATAAGAAGACAATAACTGGAGGAAAAGAACAACAAAATGTGGACATAATATTGTAATATTAAGTAGGAGCCGGCTACATTTGTTTAATTAGTAATTGAAAGCTACCTTCCCTGTTCTCTCATCCCTTTATCTCATTGACGTCATGATTTGCTGAATATGACTTTTCTTTTTGGTTGTGGGTCAATGCACACAGCCTTTCACCTGCGTATACGTTTCTCATCTCTCTTTTAACAAATAGCAAAAGTTGCCTATTTTTATAGGTAAAAACATGTCGAAACACTTGCATCTACCAAGAACTCTTTAACCTGATTGATGGAGTTTATCATAACAATAAAAGGGATTGGTCCATCATGATAAGCCTGGTCAAATAAATGATTGGCTTTGCCCTTGGTTCTGTAGATATGAGAATTATGCTTAACCAAAAGTGTAACAGTATAAAGTCATATATCACAAGATTGATTGTCTAATGTCTTAGTTGTCTCAACTTTACAAGTAATCAAGTTAAAGATCAGCATAAAACAACAATTGGCAAATGATGACTTGGAAACAGGGACGAATTGGGTTCCAACTATGCTGTTAACAGACAAATCTCCATTTTCGAAGAATGAGTCAGAAGAACGGCCATAAAAAATACCTTTATTTAGGAATTATTTATGTGTAGAAAGAATATAATTCATATAGATAATAGTCACATCTTTCTCATTTCCTTGTGTACTGTTAAGCATGAATGGTCTCGCTCCCTCTAGTTCTGGCTAGGTTCTCTCCAGGCCAAAGTGAAGCCGAATAAGCAAGACCTCCTGAGTGCGGGAGAGGGAGAGGAGACAACTAGTAACTGTAATAATAACATGGTAGGTGCAGAGGTCCAAGTAGAGATAAAGGCAGGCACAGGCAAAGGCGCAGGCACGGGCACAGCCAAGGCTGTAGTAAAACAACACTTCGTGTTTGTTCACGGCATAGGCGGAGGAGGATGGTGCTGGTACAAAGTTCGGTGTTTAATGGAGAATTCAGGCTATGAAGTGTCGTGTATTGACCTTAAAAGTGCTGGTATAGATCCAGCTCATGCCGACTCAGTCCTCAGTTTCGATGACTATAACAAGCCACTCATTGATGTCATCTCATCCTTACCCGATCATCACCAGGTAAATTATATCTGTAGGCTATAGATATTAGTATTACTATTATATATCACTATGCGTGTATAATAGAAGAGTTGTGTTGAGCAGGTGATACTGGTAGGACATAGTGCTGGAGGGCTAAGCATAACTCAAGCCACTCACAAGTTTCCTAACAAGATTCGTCTTGCTGTATATTTGGCTGCCACCATGCTCAAGCAGGGTTTCTTGACACATCAAGATCTTCAAGACGTATATTTCCTTTCCTTTTAGTATATTCCTCAACATACATTTTCTTTTTTTATCTTCAAACGTTAAGATTTGAAAACAAATTAATATGATTTCCATGTGTTTCTTAATAATTCCCACTTTTACTACTTGTTATGTTTCGTCCATGATCACCAGGGGGTGCCCGATTTGTCCTCATTTGGAGACGTGTATGAGCTAGGCTTTGGGTTGGGAGATCAGCAGCCTCCAACCAGTGCTATTGTGAAGAAAGAATTCCAGCGCAGAATCATATATCAGATGTGCCCTCCAGAGGTATGCAGCGGGTAGTTATTTATTTTGCTCTCCACTTGCATGTATTACAAAAAATATCTGTTTGGTCCAGGATGCTACCTTGGCTGCCATGTTATTGAGGCCAGGACCCCTCCTGGCGCTGCAGTCCGCCAGATTCACGGCGGAGAACGATACTATAGATGAGGTGCCCCGTGTATACATTAAGACAATTCACGACAATGTTGTCAAACCTCACCAACAAGAGGCGATGATACAGAGGTGGCCACCGTCTCAGGTTTACGTTTTGGACAGCGACCATAGTCCCTTTTTCTCTTCCCCTTTTCTGCTTTTTGGCTTGCTTGTCAAGGCAGCTGCTTCCGTTGTTTCACCTACGTGTAACCAATAGATAACAGGGGAAATCTCTGATTGTTCTCTTCGGTGACTGAATAAAGAGATATTTATTGTTCTGGGCATCAAATGTGGATTCCAAGATTTTCACGTCAGCTACAACTACTTGTCTTGCCATCAAATTATGAAGGGGAAAACGATTTTTTAACCAAAATTGCACCTAGAAACCGTCGATTCTGTGCTCAGTAATGCGGATTTTGAGTTGGCAAGGTAGGAACGGACAAACTTATTCCCATGAATTTCTAGTACCAAAATACCGAAAACAAAGTCCCCTAGACATAGAGCCAACCCTTTAACTCACGATTACATGAAAGGCCTCCATCGAACCCGTAGGAAGTGTACAAGGGATTTCACTGCACATATAATTGTGGACATTGATGCCGCTAGAAACAACTTTTGAAAGAAAGAAGACTCATATAAGCTCAAATCAAAAGGTCAAAGTAGAAAAATATCCTCCTAAAAGAAAAGTTCCTTATCTGCATCCAGTGGGGTGGCAAACTGAAGTCCAGGACATCAAAATGAAATCGAAGGGGCAAAAACAAAACCTGAAAGGATGGAAGAGACATGAACAAGTAGGTTTGCACAAGAAGGTGAACCATTAGCCTTCCTTTCCAAGCTTTTCAATTTCCTAGAAATGTTCTATTTCTGGTTCATGAAGTGCTCTTTCAGCATCTTTTTCCAGCTTGGTGAAAATCATCAAATTCCTTTCTAGCTGTCATTGCTTTCAGCACAGGATTTCCTTGTTCAAAGATTAGCTCACCAACCACCTCTGTACTCTTCTTCATTCACAGTTACGATTAGTCGCTGGTTAGGTCCAGATTCCATGGAATATCAACTGCAATAGCCTCATATCATACTGTTAAGGAAGATAACATTAGATACTAATGCAACTACTACACTATTCAAGTACCTACAACCGTTAAATACATTATGAGATGAATCACATGGAAACTGTAGTTAGATGGGTTTAGTTCCCAACCTTTTTCTTTCTTTTCTGGTGACAAAAAATTGTGTCTAAACTAGAGAAACCAATCGAATCTTGCCAATAACCCACATAGTTTCGCAACCTACAATCAGCATTGCATGTATCACAAAAATGAGCATTATAAGCCACACAAACAGAACTGCTTTATTTTCTCTGATCAATATAATTTCAAGTAACAAAAGACTTAATATTATAGTTGAAAATATGGCATTTAACAATCTCTAATTGTTGACCCATCAACCTTGTAGGTTAAATCAAACTTATAGATAAACACGTGATCTTTCAAAACATATGCATTGTTAATCAATCAAATTACTTACTTGAATTTGAATGTATTTTCACTGATTAAAAGACATTTGTAAGCAACTTTACTTTCTCATAGAAATTATCCCTTTTATTTATTTGTGTTTCATTTAGATGATAATCTTTAGTTTATTTAATTGATCATCTCATATTTATAGATAATGTCAAGATTAGTAACTATTCTTTAACAGTCAACAATCAAAAGGTCACACTCATCAGGTATGCTTATTTTTATTATCATCTCCTATTCACACTTGATGAGTTTAGTTAACAAAATTTAAGCATGTTCTCATATTTGTCCTATAATCCATATAACCAGCATATGATGAGAGTTCATGGTCATACATCTATTAAAAATATATAATGTCTAGATTAATAAATCGATCCTTGAGTATATTTTGTATGCTATACTTTTTTTTTTTGGATTCGAGGAAATCCCGTAGACGGGCCAAGCGGACACACCTCTCTGAAGGCCCAACTGGCGCACCACCCCACAGCAGGGCCAAGCGAGCACACCTCATCATTGAGGACCCAACTAATTCTCCATCTACAGGTAAAACCTCGGCTGCCCCAGGCTCTTACAAGAGGGGCTAGCATGGAATCGAACCTAGGACCTAACCAAAGTCAAGTCCCGCTCTCAACCATCAAGTCACATCCCTTGAGGGCCATATTAGGCATTATTCTTGATATGTTTTGTTAAACTTTATTCTTGTTGAATTTAATACATCTATGAATGCTTTGCGATATTTGTTATGCTTATACTAGTTAATAAATTGAGAGAGAGAATCAATTTAATTGTGTTAAGGTGCACAATAAGAATTAGTAGCTTAGTAGATCTGTAGATATCATATTAATAAATAATTGAAGAGAGATCTTAATTGTGAATTAATTATTCTTAGGATCTCTTCAAATCCAATTGAATAGCTAAGAGTAGTCTTGTGAATTGAAAGGTTGTAATTATATTATTATTAATTTCAATTGGGATTACTTGATTAGATCTTTGGAGAGGAAAATCAAAACTTTAGAATATCTAGGATCAAGCATAAATTGAATCGACAAGATAATGAGAAGGCAAAATAAGGATAGAATAAATTCCCAAGTTTTCATCATTTGTTAACTTTAATCTTATTACTAGTCTCAATTATTCACTTATTCACTTATTCAATTATTTAGTTTTAATAGTTTATTTTATTTTCATTAAATTTATTTTAATTTGATAAATTTTTCAGTACCTTAAACAAAGTTCATTCAAGTTGTTAGGTGTCTAATTAGCCCTTATAGGAACAATACCTTTTGTACTACAAGTTACGATCTGTATCCTTGCAATATTGAAATTTATAAAAAACTAATCAATAAGTTTTTGGTGTCATTGCTGAGGATTAATTATCATCTTGTATGATTTGAATTCCTTCGCTTTAAAGATTTGATACCTTTTCTTATGTGACTATAGGTGCATGAACATAAGGATCAGTTAGAGTTAAAGCAACGTAGAACAGACATCAACTCTAGACATCATAAAGTATGAAAAAGGGATTCGAAAAGCTAAACGCCAAGAAGTAATAGAAAGAATGATGATCGAGGAAAGAAATCAAGGAGATAATTGTTGGATATAACCTAAACTATATGAAGATAATTGAGTAGTCAATATAGGATTCATCATCCTAAAGTGATTAAAGGGAATATTCTACTATTCTGGATTAGTATTGATTCAGAAAATTATTTGTTAAGGTAGAATAAAACTTTGAAAATAATTTTCAAATGTTACTAATTGAATCAATTGTCTATAGTGGATAAATAACATAATTGAACTCAAATAAAGTAGAAATTAATTCAATGCTGTATGTCCTCAAAATATTAAGTGATGAAAGGTGAGCCAAAACTACTTTAACATTTCAAAATATTTGAGTGGTCATGATGTTTGATCGGGTTCTTTCGATGTGTGTAAGTTTTAATTGATTAACCTCGATAATCCACAAGCACATGGGTCATTTGCATAGTATCTAAGGTATCGATCCCACAAGGAGGGATAATATAATCCTAAAATCTAAGGCCAAAACAAATCACAGAAATTCAAATGTAACGAACCTAAAACAAGAATGCAATTCAATCAAACAAATTAATCCAAGAATCAATCATAAAAATATTAACAAATTAGGAATTGCAACGTACACCCAAGAATCGACCTAAGGAACTACCAATTGAGAGAAAGGGAATTTCACTAATCTTTAACATTAACCTAATCGATTATGAATTACTGGATTATTGATTCTAGACGATCCGAGGGTTGATTACTCTCTCTCGAGTTATAACCATTAACCATAATTTATATACCCTAATTAGATTATGAAAGTTGCAATTTCTCAATTAACAACCTATCCAAAACCCTAATTAGATCTGAAGTTGTCTAATAAACTATCGAAAAATATGGCAAGATCTCACTTCCCACAATTTACTGATTTGATTTAATTCTTATTCTAATAAATCACCTAACTCTCGTTAACTCAATTTAATTATTTTTACTCAATTTACCCTCTCAGTTTATCACCAAATTATGCAATTATAGATATTAAATCACTATAAATCTAGTAAAACACAAACGATCAAATTTCATTAAATCAAAAGTAAAATCTCGAAGGTAAGTTTAGAAACAACATCAACATCCAAAAATCCTATCATCAACTATTATGCCAATTCTATACAATAATAAAATTAAAAATAAGAGGAAATGCGAATTTAAATGGACAATGAGAGGCAGCAACATCGAGAAACTCCTAATCTGGGAAGTACATCGAGTCAGCTTCTTCTCCACTTCTCTCTCTTCCTTTTTCTCTTTCTCTATCTCTCGACAATTCTCTCCAAGATTTCTCTGAAAAATGGTTGATGCAAAAGCTTTTTCCTCCTTTGTCTTATTCTTTAAATACCTTTTGTATTCTGAGCAATCTTAAGGCTTTTTGGGGGTCGAAAAGGTCTAAAAATTTCTCAAAACTTGACATTTTTTAGTGTCTATGCATTTGCCTAATGCAGGTCATGATCGTGGCCTTACCTGCTATGATCGTGGGTCACATCTGAGCCTTCTATCATGATCGTGGCAAGCAAGCCACGATCATGGGCCATGTCTTAGGCTTCTGTCATGATCATGGCCTACGGGCCACGATTGTGGGCTAACTCCAATGCTTCTGTCACGATCATGACATGTTGTGCTACAATCATGGGCTGTTGTTTCGCCCTGAATGTCTTCGAAACTTTTCCGTTCTTTGTTGTTGACCCTGAAATACTAACAAACACATCAAGGTACCTTAAAACATAATAATTATGCTCAAAAGCTTCTACTAACCTATAAAACACTTAAAACACAAATAATTAACAAACTAACACAATTCTAACTTAAACACGTACTAAATGATAGAATTAATGACTAAACACACATCAAAATATGCCCTAAAATATGATGTAATTTACACTTATAACATCCCTATACTTAAACATTTGCTTATGATCAAGTAAACAAAAACAATCAAACAAATCAAGAAAACACAAAACACACATATGCAATAATAAGACAATGGCTTCAACTTAGCGAAACAAATTTAACTATAAACACTATCCTTTAAATCGTTCTAACTTATTAACAAGCAAAATCCATGTTTAAGCACCTTGGACTAAATATACAAACTAGTCAAAATTTTAACGTTGAGTCTATTCACCTCTATCACTTGCACACACACATATTGATAATCATTCAATCAAACACAAAAGTGTAGCTATTCCTCAGTAGGTTTTGTGAAAAATCAAGCTACTAACAAGTTTGGTAGGTTTTTATTTGAAAATATTCTTTTTGTTGATTTTTTCTTTAAGGACACGAATCTAATCTTTTTTATGCAGAGGCAAACATTTGTAATGAATGTCGATTCGGTTACTTAACTAAGTCATGTTATTATTAAGCTGCTTGGTTGGAATGGCATTATAACCTTTTACACAATGGCATATATTTGTGATGCGTGTCGATCCGGTTACTCAGCTACATCACATTCTCAATTGACTACTAGCTTTATTCATAATTGAACGCCAGCAAAATAGTTATTTTAGTTAAAATTTATACAATTTTTTTTACACAAAAGTTTGTCTACCTTGTTGCTTTAGCTAATCATTCTTATGAAAATGTAATAATTATGTCACTTATTTGATTGGCCTAAAATTATAAACGAGTATGGCAAATTCCTAGGGTGAATAGACTAACATCATATCCTAATTAACTAGCATAGTTAGCCCTAAGTAACTTAGGACACTAATTTCACAAGCTAATAAATCTTCGCAACCTAAAAGACTATGTTTAAGGCTATATCTATTCCATTAAGTCCTAGCCATTAACGCATTCACACAATTCACATCATGCAACCTAAACACTCTAATATAATAATATGCAAAATTCACACTCAAAACAAAACACACAACCCTCCTCACACTTGAACAACACATTGTCCTTAATGTGAGAAGGGTGCATGCAAGCACATAAGGGAGAATGAAATAATATAAGAAAGGTAAAAGAACAAAATACTAACAAAAATGAAAAGAAAAGGGTTAGAACATGAAACTGTTTTTAGTGATAAAGGTGATGATGGTGATAATATCAAGACCAAATCCACTTGACATTGAGAGTGTTTCCCTATCTTATAAGTGATTCAAAGGAGTAAA
Source organism: Erythroxylum foetidum (assembly GCA_026546835.1). NCBI lineage: Eukaryota > Viridiplantae > Streptophyta > Magnoliopsida > Malpighiales > Erythroxylaceae > Erythroxylum > Erythroxylum foetidum. The sequence goes on along the minus strand of JANZLF010000009.1, from coordinate 6,313,520 downwards.
AGAATTAGCAATCTAAACCATTCCAAATCATTCAAACCTTATTTTAGAATTTAAAACAAACCTAACTACATAACAATTTCAACCTCACTACTAAATATGCTAATTTATGGTCATTATCTTGACCTTGTGTTGGGCCCGAGTCCTGGATCCCGAGGCGGCCCCTCGGGTTGCGCCAGCGACAAGCGCCCCAAACCTCGGACCCGATCCCAACATCCATACAAATACATAATTCACAAATACCACATACATACACACATTCATCACACGCATTCCGTCAATGCATTAAACACCCCATACACTAAGGGGCTTCATGCCATTACAATCCGAAGAAAAATCAAATAAGCATTCTTACAAATACATAAGTCGATTCACACGCATACATTCTCATACAATCGATCATCTGCATTCTAACCATGTATTAATCATCCCAATTTCATAAGCCATCAAGTCAAGAAATTAAACAAGTATTCTTAACAATACACATTACATAATAAAGTTTGAATCCAAAAT
>JANZLF010000009.1:6299837-6311498 GCA_026546835.1 Erythroxylum foetidum | reverse complement strand
ATTTTTCATGTGCAAAAATTCACTGTTCACAAATACCAGTATGCATGAAATTGCCAAATCAGTCCTAATCACTCTCACCCTTGATCAAATTACTATTTTACCCTTTCCGTCAGGGGTGGGATGTTACATTTAATGTATTTCCATATTACTTATAGAGTCTTCCACACTTCCCTTACAAATTTCATATAAAAGTTGTCTCACTCAAATCTCTAGGTTGTGAATATATAAGGAATGATTTTCCATAAGCTTATCTAGATCTTGTCCAATTTAGAATCCTGTTAACTGAACTCATCTTGTTGAAGTCCTAATAAGTCTTGACATCCTAAATGAATCCCTACATTTTTGGACCAATAGTGTACATGTTCTAATAAAGACGTTACTTCCCCAACCATAATGTACCTTATTGTAATTGGCAAAAGCTCCTTGCTTCCTATAATATCTATCTCCCATCATTGTTCCTTCGATTTCTTCTTGACATCTAGCTCTTTGGATGTCTCATTTCTCAAAGAACTAAACTAATCACCTCCCCAACAACAACACTAAAATCTTGATCTTGTTCTTTTAATGTGTGTAAGTTTTAATTGATTAACCTCGATAATCTACAACTGCATGGGTCGTTCGCATAATACCTAAGGTGTCGATCCTATAAGAAGAGATAATATAATCCTAAAATCTAAGGCCAAAATAAGTCAAAAAAATTCAAATGTAAATAACCTAAAATAAGAATGCAATTCAATCAAACAAATCAACAAATTAGCAATTGCAACGCACACTCAAGAATCATCCTAAAGAAGTAGAACTGAGAGAAAGGGAATTTTACTAATCATTAACACTAACCTAAACAATTATGAATTATTGGATTATTGGTTCTAGACGATCCGAGGGTTGATTACTCTCTCTTGAGTTATAACCATTAACCCTAACTTATAAACTCTAATCAGATTATGAAAGTTGCAATTTCTCAATTAACAACCTATCCAAAAACCTAATTATATTTGAAGTTGTCTAATAAACTATCAAAAATTATTGCAATATCTCTCCTTGCACAATTTACCAATTTGATTTAATTCTCGTTCTATTAAATCGTTTAACTCTCATTAGCCCAATTTAATTATTTTTCATTCGATTCACCTTTCAATTTATTATCGAATTATACAATTGTAGAAATTAAATCACAATTAATTTAGTAAAACACAAACAATCAAATTTCATTAAATCAAAGGTAAAAACTCGAAGGTGAGTTTAGAAACAACATCAACATCTAAAAATCCTATCATCAACTATTATTCCAATTCTATACAATAAAAATTGAAAATAACAGGAAATACAAATTTGAATGGACAACGAAAGGCAGCGATGTCGGGAAACTCCTGATCTGGGAAGTACATCGAGTCGGCTTCTTCTCCACTTCTCTCTTCCCTCTTCTCTTTCTCTATCTCTCGACAATTCTCTCTAGGGTTTCTCTGAAAAGTTGCTAATGTAAAAGCTTTTTTCCTCATTTGTCTTATCCTTTAGATTCCTTTTGTGTTCTGAGCAACCTTAGGGTTTTTGGGGTCGAAAAGGTTCTAAAAATCCCTCGTAACTTGACGTTTGTGCATCTTCCCGACGTAGGTCACAATGGTGTCGTTGCATGCCACGATCATAGGCCACATTTGAGTCCTCTGTTGTTGGCCATGTCCTAGGATTTTATCACGATTGTGGCATATGGATGACCCATATGCCATGATCGTGACAAAATCCTAGGATATGGTCCATAATCGTGGCCTGTTTCTAACCAAAAGAAATTAGGACGTCGGATGCGTGACTCTCCAGGGTGGGGTTCCAACATACTTGCCATGATCGTGATGATTGTGGGCCAACTCTAATGCTTTTGTCACAATCGTGCCCTGTTGTGTCACGATTGTGGGCGATTGTTTTTGCCTACATGTCTCTGAAATTTCTCTGTTCTTTGATGTTGATCTTGAAACAATAACAAACACATCAAAGTACCTTAAAAACATAATAATTAAGCTCAAAAGCTTGTACTAACTCATAAAAACACTTAAATCACAAATAATTAAGAAACTAACACAATTCTAACCTAAGCACATACTAAATGATCGAAATAATGCAATTTATACTTATCAAAGTGTTGCATAATGTCTATGAATATGAATTATTTAATTAGAGAATTAAAGATGAATTAAAATGGTTTAATTTTTATAATTCTAAATATGATTTAAGGTTATAATTTATATTCATTCCTAGCATATTCAAGAGCCTAATATGTCACATACAAAGAACGATTTGAAGAGATAAGGTGTCTTAATTGAGTTGGACTTGATTATTAAGCTTGATAAATTATATAATTAAATATGAAATATTCAATAAATAACAATATTAGATATTGGATCTTACTTGGTTTTAATTGGTATTTAATTAGAATTACGTGTAATTTTAGAGAAGGTTAGATAAGAAATGTTAGCTCCCTAATTGTAGGGTTTTTTAACATATTATATGGATACTGTTAGATGACGAATAATTACACGACTAGTGGTTGAGATAAGTTAATTTCAAAAAAAGTTTGAAGGAAAAAAAAAGAAAAAGATTAAAATTTAAAATAAAGTAATAATTATAATTCATATTTTATCATATTTTATACGTTTATATTATCAATTTTAAAATAATTGACTTTTAGGATATCAAATAAAAATTCGTTCTTATTCTACTTCACCCTTGCCTCTATTTTTCATCATCATTTTCTGTTTTTATGTGTAGACAGAATTTTAAAATAATTTTGACTTTTAGGATATCAGATAAAACTAATTAAAGTACAATCGCTTTTGCTGGACCAGTACCATTCTTAATTAAAACTCACTATGGTTTTAAGAAAAAAATGTCTCAAGTCGATGCATGCGAACTTAGTTGGCATGAAAAACTAGTGCGCTGCTTGTCAAAGCTTGATTTGTAAAATCAAATGGAAAAATGGGGAATGAGAGGAGGAAGAGCAAGCGAGGGATGAACCTGTGCGTGCCTCTACTGGCTAAGATCCTCTTTTCCAAATATATGGATTCTTCCTTTTTGACACGTCTCTCTTACCTCAGTTTCTCTCCTCTTATAAATACCCTTTGCCAGTATTCTTTTCAATTTCCCTTCCCTTTTAGTTTTAGGAGTTCTTTTTTCTTTTTCTTTTTCTTTTTAATTTCAGGACTGGAGAACAAACAATCTCAATAACTTAAAGAGCGAGAGAGAGAGAGAGAGAGAGAGACCCTCACAACAAAAAGGCAAGACATTCTCAAAAAAACCCACATTAAGAAAACAAGCGGATTTTTCATATTTGAGATTTGATGATAGAAGATCTGAAAACACACAAAGAAACCCATTTTAATACATTTCAAAGATTAGCAGACAGGTAGGAGAGAGATCTAGCGATTAAGAAGTTTGGAAACTTTTCCCATTTCTTCTTCAAATGTTTTTTCCTTGTGATTTTACTCGCATTGCCTACTTTGTACCTAAACTAAAAGAATATAAATTTCTGTCTTCCCATAATTTCCCTTCTTTGTTTCTCTGAAACATCGTCTGTTTTTGCCATTAAAGCTTTCTGCTTTTGTTCATAAAGCACTTCCTTTTTTTTTTTCTCTAAACTAGCTTTTTTACTGATGAATTTCTTTACTGATGGCTTGAAATGTTGGAATTTGGGGTTTTTGTTAAGTGGGTTGTGTGCTTAACCTAGGTTTTGTTGCTTGGTGCTATTCTAGGGTTTCATCAGATCTTCAGTGGAACCAACCCTAATTGTGGTTTTTGAAGGATTAGGGTTATGATCAGAAAGATATAGATATCCTTTGCGGAAACTGGGGATTGGATGGTATACTTTGTTTTCGGTTACTGTTTGTCTCTGTCAGAAGTTTTGCTGTTGGATCAGCAGCTGTGATTCTAAAGTCTGCGCCTTGAATTTGCAGCAAGAGATTTTTGTGAATTTTCCTTGGAACAATTCCTGAGACCCTTGGAATTTTCGAATAAGAACAAGTTTATGGGTCTGTGCAGTTTTCGGATTTTGAGTTATTGATTCCTGTGTTTAACGGAAGCTTCTGATATTGGTTTAAATGATGGGCAGGTTATGATTTCCCTAGTGTCCTAGTAGCCAACAAGCAAGATCAAACTGTTCTGGAGCCTCAGAAGATATTTTCCATGGAATTTGCTTGATTGGATTACTATTTATCTGGACATTTTAGAAGTTAGTTCATTTTCTGGTACAGTAAGATCGAGCATTAAGGGTTTCCACGTCGTCCTGTTCTGATTCAAGTTCTAGCTGGGATTCTGCAAGTGCTGAACCTCATCTCTGATAAGGGGATTTCGGTTAGGGAGGTGATATTGAAAAATCATGGAGTAATTTCCAAGCTGGAAATGACTGCGGGGACATGGTGCATGGACAGGATGATAGCTGTTCCTCTGTTCCTCTACTGGAACATCAGTGCAGGAAACTAAGAGAAGCTTTTTGCTTTGTGGACCTATCCCACTTTTCTGTTTCTAAGATCACGTGCAATGTCTCGCTGCTTTCCATTTCCGCCTCCAGGATATGAAAAGAAGGCTACGATTGATGATACTGACTTATTAGCAAAGGTTGAAATATCTTCCTTTAGTAAATTGCTATTGCTAGCTTGACTTATGCAGAACTTTGCTTTGTCCTAAGCTGAACGTTGCACTATAATTTCTCTGACTGTTCTAAATTTCTTTATCAATTTAACACGTGAGCTGCTCATCATTTAAGGCATTCAGATGTGAGAAAAGGGAAGATCCTTTTGGTTTATACGGAATTAATTTTCGGGGTGGAATTATGCAGAACTTGAAAGATATCAGTATTAGGGTGTTCATCATGAACAAAGAAATACCATTTCAGGTTATGTTGAGGATGGCGTGTTAACTAGACTAATGACTTTATGCTTGTAATGATTTACCAAAGTTTCTAGTTATGTATGAAAGCCATCAAAACTCTACTATGCTATGTGACACAAGAATGAGATGGATGAAATCAAAAGAGGAAAAAACTGTACGGTTCAAATTATCATTTAGAGTTATTCTGGAATATGATGTGGCATATAATTTGGCACCATAACTGCTTGCTTTTTGCAGACTATATATGTGCAACATTTCTTATATTACTAGTTACTAACATTCTCCTTACTGATGAATAAAACTTAGGCCAGCTACCTTTCCTATACGGAGTGCAAAGAGTAGCTTGACACATCTCTGAAACAGATTTTGCTAACTTGTAACTATTTGGCTTGCCAGTGGAGAAAGAGAAGTGCATTTTATCATGCATTATTACCATGTTCAGGAGCTTAGTTTTATTTCTCCTTTGAAGTTTGAACAGGTTATACACACTTGATTTTTGCATTGGATCTCTTCAAATTTGCAGGACCTGACGTTCACTTGAAATTTCATAGAGATTTATGTACTTGACATGCCTGGGGGTATTGGGGGTTGCGTTAATCTAATTTAGGTTTCATATGGTTCATGGATACTTGCTGCTTTTTCGTTTAATTAAAATTGCTCTACTCTACCTATATATGCTTGTCACAAGTTGTATCGTTGCTGTATATTCAGTGTAGTTGGGAAAAGCAGAAGCTAAGTACTGTAAACTTGAATTCTTAAAACATTAGTAGTTATTCGGATGATTGTCATCATGGTAGACTTCGTCCTTTAATTTCCAGCTGTCAAGGAAGTGAAGAGGACATGAAGATTTTCTCACACCCAAAGTATTTACCCCTTTGCATACCTGACTTTGAAGCTAAAGTTTACAAACAATATGTTAAATTAACTTAGCTGATTACAGATATCGTTAGTGCTAGGCAGCTGTTAGGAATTTGAAAGGGCTATTGATAATCAAAATTAAGAGCCCGTTTTATCTATTATGTGAAATATCTCTAAAAAGGACACATATGTTTTTAATAAGCTGCACCTGTGCTTGAATGAAGTTATTCTGTTTAGCTTTTCTGCCTCAGTAGTACCAGCAGTATGGTAATTCATAGTTAGATTTGAGTTTCTGCTTGCTCTTTGAAAACTTTACTTGGTAAACTACGAAATGTCTTTAGTTGAGGGATTGCACAAAGTAATTCGCTTGAGATAACTTTTCTAGATTGTTAGCAGATAGGATTTCCAGGGATATAGATGGTAAAGACATTAGTTTATCAATAAATAATAATCCTGCGAAAAAATATACTTTGATTTTGGTTTTGTAAACTTTTCTAGATTGTTAGTAGATATGATTTCCAGGGATTTAGATAGTAATGACATTAGTTTATCAATAAATAATAATCCTTTGAGAAAATATGCTTTGATTTTGGTTTTTTTGTGAACTAAATATTATAATTTCAATCAAAAAGTCTGTTTCTCTGTGTAGCATCAGCACATAATTTCATCCCTCTAATTGTTATGAGATTGATTTTGTGTAGTTCATTTTAGTTGTCTGGATGCATACACTTTATCTTGTATTTGAAGTCTATTAGAAAAACCCAACATTATAGTTGAAGATGTCTGAGATGGAGAGGTTACGATAATCACGCCATATATTGCTTATATGATGTAAGTAGGAAATGTATTAATGAGAGTAGCTCTACCGATGCAGTGACTGATATACATAACATGTTCTATGTACTTTTTACGTCCATTGAGGAAACCTACATTTTCTTGGATAAAAAATTGAGTTCATTATGATTCTGGTCATTCCCTGTGTTTTAGCTGTACCTAATGAAAAATTTCAAGATACTAAAGCATCTATTGATGCCTCCCTGATTGTGGACTTAATTTCTCTAATATTGTATTTCTGCATTTGTTCTTATGGTCTTCAAGACCTATTAGTAAAGAAATTTTTCTTATAGGTTTATTTTGATTTATGCCATTCCCCGAGTATTAAGCAGACTTTGCACAATAGTTCAAGAATCTCATGGTTTAACTGAAGGCTTGATTGATTCTTTTACATTCTGAGTGTGGCGCCTTTTTGCTAATTAGCTTTAGCTTAATATGATCTTTTGTGTAATGAGAAGATAATAGATGAGAGATGTCCTCTGTTGCTTATGAGACCTATGCTTTGGATCACCCTGTTCTGCAATACTTTGTATTGAATTTATTTTCTTTTTCTATGATACGAGATGGGTCCACATATGTCATCTAAGCTAAATGTCCTATCGGACTCAATGGAAGTTCATTTAATGCTTCTTTTTTAATTTATAAAATTTCCTCTTTATATTCTAATCACTCTTATGGATTTCATTGTATCCATTTATTAGCTCTCTTGTCTTGTGAAAGAAGGTTTAAAGTGTGTGAACTTAGCTTAATTTTCCTGACTCCATGTCTAATCATGGGAGCTACATAAAGTGGTGAAATACTCAACAGATTAAGCCGCTGTGTGAAAAGCAATGGGGTTTCTGGCTTGTCTTCTCACAGTTATTAAACAGATTTTCCTCATTGCTTCAGTTAATATGTGGATTCCAACAATTATTTTAATTCTTTTTCCTTTTAAAACACCATGAAGACACCACATAATTTTTTCGAACTTGTTTTCTTTGAGATCTAGGTTTTTTAACTATTGCATACACTAGTATATATTTGAACTTGGGAGTTAGACCAAATATGGTTGACCTGTGGCTAAGAAATCTATTTTAGCTTGCATATTATTTTTAGTTTGAGCATACTTTTAGCATACACACATTCTGCTGGCACGATTGCTACCATCCAGTTCCTAGTCTCTGAATAATTCTGTTTGTTCTGTCTCTAATTAGAATATAATTTACAGGAGAAGCTCAAGGAGAAAAAACACAAAAAGGATAGGAAAGAGAAGGAGAAAAAAGAGGCTAAAGAGAAAAAGGAAAAAGATAGAAGCAAAGAAAAACACAAGGAAAAGAAAGACCGAAAAGAGAAGCACAAAGACAAGGATAAGGACAGGGATAAAGAGAAGAAGCAGGCTTCTGATGAGAAAAGATTTGAAGGACAGCCAGAGTTTCACAATGGAAGGAAGTTCAGTTTTAATAGCCTACCTGATAAAGAGATCAATGATTCGGAGTGTGTACAGGAGCTGGCCAAAAGAATTAGGGAGGAAGATGGAGCGTCAGGTAGTCAAATGGTTCAGAAGATCGCTGCACCAGAGCAACAGAGCCCTGAGGTGCAAGGAAAGGCAGTGGATAACCCTGCTTACTATCAAAACGAGGAACAACAAAAGATTAAGGATAAGAATGAAGATTGTAAGAAGGTCAATGGAAAAAGATACCTTGATGCAAGAGGTATGGAAAAAAGATTTGGTCCAAGTTTTCCAGGTGCAGGTCCAGAAAGAATTGAAGGAATTACTAAATTGGTGGATAAGAATGACACTGAGAAGGCTATCAAGGGGAAGGAGAAAAGCAAACACAAAGAACATAATGATAAAGGTGACAAATACAAACTCAGAGATCATGAGAAAGATCAGAAATCAAAGAATAAAGAACGAGAAAAGGAGAAGAAAAAGAAGGAGAAAAAGGAGGAGGTGAATGAATCAACAAAAGATCAGCCTAAATTAAAAATTCAGAGCCCTCAGTTGAAAGAAAGTAGTAAGGACTCACTGGACTTTCGGATTCCGCAATTCTCAGATGCTGCGAGGTTGGACAGCATGAATTCTCATGTGGAGGGAAATTTTGGGAAGCGAAAGGAGGTTGAGATCAACGGATATGTACCTGGTGAGTTCTTTCCTGTTTTCTACCATGGTCACCGTGCAGCACCTCTACTTCTGTGTGTTGATTCGAACTTATAGTAGATGTGTGCCACTAATTGTGGTAATAGATGTATGTTGTAGTTATGGATGGTGCAGTTTAAGTACCTTATTTGGTGCATGAGTAACGGTATGGCATTCCACTTCTGAACATTTTTAACTGGATCTTGATGTAGAGTTGTTATTGGAAGCAATAGCAACCTTGTTTTTTGTTTAACTGGGGCCACTGCATTGAGAATGAGTCAATTAATGTCTTGCTCCATACTAATTTTCCCTGCTTTAAAATTGTTTGACAGGCAATGGGGACCGTCCTAATAAATTGGCAAGGCAAATCTTGTTTTCCAACCTGGTCGTTGAAAATGGAAGAAAGTTGGAACCATGCCAAAGTGCTATTCAGTGTGCATCTGAGAAGCAGGTGCTTGTTGACAATCATGGAGTTGATGTTAAGGAGCACAAAATTAATGGTTCCATAGCATCTCTGCAACCCATTGTCTGCAAACCAAGGCAGTGTTCTGCTACTATACCAGCTAAGGAGAACGGTGAAGCATATAAAAAACCACCACATCCTGATTTAAATTATTTGAAGCAAATACTTTCTGTACCTACAATGGATGAATGGCCTGATAGCTGTGACCAGGAATGGCTCTTTAGCACCAATGTGAAGTCAAAGAAGATAGAGGATAGTTCTTCTTTAACTAAAACATCCCAAGTCTGGGCAGAACCTCAACACATAGAGTCTGCAGACATTGTTGCTCTTCCATATGTGATTCCATACTGATATAGGTCTAAGTGGATGCATTTTCCATTTCCAAAATACCTTCATTTGACTATTATTTCAGGGATCTTCTAGGAGGTGTGCTGGCAACTGGATCTTGACATATAAGTCTTGTTTCTGCCTCTCTGTTCATGGGATGCTACTGGTGTATATTGGCATTCGAGGTCTCTTTCGCCTGGGGTGTGTTGCCCAAATCATTTTTGTGAAGGTACAGGAGGAGTAGTCCCGATTTCTTTTAGTGGTACCTGATTCTGAGTCCATGTGCTGGAAGCGATTTATTCTGGCAATAGATTGATGCATAATGCTTACCATGTTTGATACGTATTTGAGGACTGTTGGTAGGGTTTTTATTGTATGAGAAGTATTGGAAAGGCCCACAGGCTTTTGGAAAAAACACTTACCTAGAAGAGAGATCAATCTTAAATTGATAGTGTTGAGATGCTTAGAGATTAAATTATAGGATATGTTCATGTGCTGCAGTGGCACAAGCAATTTTGATTTGTACAATAACTTAAATATGTACATTAGAAGGCAAAAATGATAGTCAAATCTCATTTCTTCTTAATCTGTATCCATCTCTTGCTTCATTTCTTGTTCTGTTTAGTTACACACATGATGTTTAAAATAACATGTCAATGTTGGCGATAGAATTCCAAATTTGCAATCACTCAATTTTAAGTAGTACATGGGTCCTTAGCATTTAGTAAACTCCAGAGCTACGTGTTTCTAATAAATTTAATCAGTCTCAATTTCTTTATTCAACCGTCTAAAAATTACATCTAAATCCATCTTTAGCAGCACATCTCCTAATCGTTGGAAATGCATATATATTTATTTACTAGGTCCTGTGTTTCATGATAAAGTCATGGAGACAATCGTGGTAGATTTGCCTTTGTCCCTAAGTTTGTTAAGCATGAATTTATTCGTACCTTGCGTAGTTCCTATTGTATGTTGGGGATGTAAACTTTTTATTTTGTACTTATGATGTCATATGTTTATTAAACATTTTTCCGAGAAGTCTATATTTGAAACTGAAACTTAAACTGATGCAAGTGTATGAGTGTCTGTTATTTACAAAGTGTTCATTTCCTTAAATATTAATAAGCACATATGTTATATATTTTATCCACAATCTTCTATATAAAGTTTTGCACTCCTAGTAACACCATTAACATTTTTCAATGTTCATTTAAATGTATAAAATATCCTGTGGACTGAAATATTCCTTGCCATTTAAACCCATCTTTTTTTGTTGTAGATTGACATGTATGGATTTATATTATCAACTTAAGCAATAACAATATCTCTTTACTCTCTTGATCACATAGTTACTTATCTATTTGAAGGGTACTTGACTTAGCCATTGGGATCTAAATTCCAAAAACTTTTTGTCTTTTTTTTTAGAAGCAAGCCAAACTATCTCACACCCTAAACACATAAGAACTTGGACTAATAATGCATGGTAAACTCTAAATTATGAATTGACTTGAAATCTGGTTATGTTAATTATTATATATTATAAGTTATGTCATTATGGGATATGTTTTGATAATGAGAATGCATATATGGAATTATGTTACATTTAATATTTTCTAATAACTATAAACAAGTTTATAATAGGTTAGTATAGAGGTATAAGGCTATTTTATAATTCAATCATTTTAATAAGTATCTTTAAAAATGTTAACATTAACTATTTTAGTTATAGGCAAATATGTGAGAGAAAGAAAGATTCAATGTACCATCAAGTTGACAATGCTTAATTTAAGGTACTTGATTATAACTTTAGAGAGGCATTAAGACTTATTGAATCAAACCAAAGTTTTATTAAGCTAATAAATCTTATAAAATTTCGTGGGATTATTGATGTGTATGTAACTCGTAATTTAGACACTACAATCCCTACTCATAACATATCATCTATAATTGAAGGAGAGGAGCACCTTAGGAATAATGGAGATTATATTGATGAATTTGTTACTAAAGAAGTGAAAGCAAAAGCTCATGAATATGTTGAAAAAATATTAATGAACATGTGTGATGAACATGTTGATGGACAATATGATGAATATGCTCGATGAACCTAATGAATATGTTGATGAACATGATGATAAACATGTACAATATGATTTCCATGTAGAAATTTTGAATGAACCTTAACCATTTTGAA
>JANZLF010000009.1:6256847-6274096 GCA_026546835.1 Erythroxylum foetidum | reverse complement strand
CACTCGCAGGTGGAAGTCTCCCATGCATACGTAAAGACCTAAACCTAGCATCTATTCCATATATAAGGTATAACTTTGCCATGATAGAGGTACGAGATTAGAACCCGGACTTTCTCTGTTTTACAGCAACCAAAACCCTCACAAAAAGACTAACTTGAGCGTCGGACCAACCCCCGGCGTGCCTTGTGTTATTTTGTAGGAACCCTTGTTAGAGACAATCAAGTTCATAGATCCAAACGGCAACATGCAGCCTCACCAGAATCAGGCTGAACCAATACTTATTTCCTTAATTTAAGAATCACTTTAATAACCCCTCGATAAATTTATCGTCATACAATTTGAAAATATCTCCTATCCTAATTTTTTATTATTATTTAAACATTACACACAACATTTTTAAACTGATTTAAAATAAAAACTTACTCGATATTCGCGGTATCCATATAATCTCCTCATATGACTATGATCATTCCAAGAAATTGTCAATAAGGAATTTAAACTACAATAGAAAAATACATTTTGAGTATTTAAAAGTTAATATTGTATTAGCAACTAGTAGGAATGCTATAACTTTAGGAGCTATCACTAGAATTATGACACAAATGACACATATAACATTGTATATAATGATAAAAAAAATTAAAATGATGGAAAATCAATCAAAGTTTATCATATTTAAACTCTAACTTGATATTAAGCTCAAAATATATTAAATGATGATGACGATAATACAATGCATCTTGAATTGCATGTCACTTTTCATATGAGATGGATAACACAAAAAGCATTGCATTATGAATATTTTCATATCTATAATGCGTGTCATATAAAGTAAATTCAATCAAGTCTATATAAATAACAACTAACTCAAGCTTTTGTAGCTTGTCATGGAAGACAATAACGTTGACCTTATGCAACTATTCTCATAGCTTTTGTTGCCACATCAAATTCATTATAACGAGTTGGAGATGTATAATATTTATATTTATATATAAACATGGTAGGAACACAAAATTATTAAGGATTCCATAATCCTTAAGTATGCGAAATCAAATAAATTAAAAATAGATATAATTTCTCAATTGAAATAAATGGTGAAAGAATGGCAAATAAACCTTAACGCTGGAACTTTCACTAGGCTCAACAAACTCATTAACCTCTACACAAGCAACATCGATAGAGGAATTCAACATCCACAAAGGGGATGTCACATGAACAGGAGAAGATAGGTCGCCAAGTAAAAGATGTGTTGCGTGATTAAGGAAGATGTGCCAACAAAGAGAGTCATATTATTGTTAAAGAGAGGTTGCCAGAGAGGAATCCAAACATGATTTCCAAACAGTTAAAATGGGAGAAAGGGCATGAGGGTAAAGTTATTGAGGATAAATTTTAGGTTCAAATGTTGACCAGTGATAAATAGATAAGAATGAGAATATATTCTTGAATAGCTAACTAATGTGCATATAATTTAGAATCAAATATTAGAATAATAAATAATAGATATTATTATAATATATCAAAATATTGTTAAGATATTACCTTAATTTGATTAATTCTTATCATTATATTATTATTGAAACTACATATTTTCTCTTTTATATTTAAAATTTTAAATAATTATTTTATTTTATTTCATTTCATTGTTATTATATCAACCAAAATAAGTTTTGTTTTAATTCTTCAATTTTATTTTTATCATAAAATCATTCACAATTATTTATAAATTAATAATTTATTAAATTATTAAAAACAATTTTAATTATTTGTTTATAAAATACAAAATATTTTGATCAAAAGTTTTATAAAAAATTATAAAATCATTAACTATGATTAAAAAGTTAAATTATTATTCCTAATATTGGATATCAAATATTGACATAAATATTCTCATTTTTTATGATTATATAAAAAATAAGTATAATAAAACTTTTTTTTTATTCGGTTGTTTCATTATTATTATTTATCAAAACGATGGTTAGGGGGCCTTTTTGCCCTTACCGTGACGGGAAAAAACAATTTTAAGCAGCATGATCCCACCTCCCCTTATAATATATATAAGCTCCGGCGGGTTACTTCTTAGTGTCAACTGGAATAGCCTGAAAAAGGTACAATCTTTGTCTCCCAGCAAGTCAACAAGCGGCGAACCTAGCATGGGTGGTGATCGTGCAATGCCTTCGAACTTATGTGTTGGTATCTCTTTCTCTCTCTCGCTTTTTGTCTTCTTTTTTTTCTGGGTTTGAGTAATGATGTACCACTGGGACGGTGTTTAAGTGCAGATGAAGAATCCTTCGACGATAGAGAACTTTCAGAACTATCTTTTTCGCTTGATCCAACTTTTAATCGCAGGTGTCGATGGCTAATCCTTTGTTCTCTTTCTGTTTTCTCTTTATTTAGCTTTAAAGGGTTGTGCGTTCCTAATCACTCTCTTTTCTTTTTGGGTTGTGATTTGTGAGCCAGGAGAACAAAATGGACTTGGATTTAGAATCGTAGGTTGCTAACTATTTAGTCTCCAAGGCTATTCGTGAATTGAGTGATAACCATTTGGATTGATTGCCCTTGTTTCAAGTGCTTTTGTAGTAGAAAGTTTAATTCCCTTTTTTTATCGGTTACATGGGACCCTAATGGCCAACTTCTTAAGACCCTTTCCCCCCTACTAGCCGCTCAAAACCGAAGCCTTGCAGTTGGTTGGAAGTACCAAAACCATCAAACTACAAGTATAGCTGGTTGACTTTAACTTTTTTGGCCTTTTTTCTTTTGGTTTCTTGGTGAACTAAACGATATATTCTTGAATTGCGTGGTATGACAGAGAGTCAAAGCCCGATTCTTGTTCCATCATCGATGATGCAATTGAGGAAGTGGATGAGACACCTAGTAGGGAGCATGAACTGGTGTTTGAAGAACTAGAACGTCGGATTTCACCAAATCTTTTGGAAATTCAAACTAATAAAAAGAGAAGATTCAATACTTACCGGGATGTTTTAAAGACTTATGATCACTTACTTCAAGGAAGCCAAAGCTTGAAGAAAGCAAAAAGCATAATTTTGAGGTATTCAAATCAATTTTAGGTTTAACCCATTTGTTTTGGAGGTAGCGTTACTACAATGCACTAAAAGAACATTTGGTTAGTAGATGTATTGTGATTGCCGTACATATATGCATTATTCTTCACAACCATTTGATACATCAAAGCTACTAGTGCAACATTCCTCTTAGGCCTAAGATGCACCGATGCTTTCAATTATGCATCCATTGATTATAACATAAATCTCCCTACTAGGATAGATCTCAATTAATATTGTTTTAGAGTGCTAACGTAATTATATTTTTTCATTCCTGTCAAAAGGCTGTGTTCAACCTTGTTTTGCAATTACTTAATAAAGTAATACAAGAGAGAGAGGAGACAATTTTGTTAGTTTTGCTTCATTGTTGTTAACAATAATCACTAATATTATGTTAGCTCTCTTATTTAGGTATATGGCATCCACTGAAAAGGAAATTAATAATAGAAATTGATAAACCCTTAATTGATGTGATAGGTAGCTTATTTAGGTCTGAAGACATTCATTGAAAAGGAAATAAACATTAGAAGTGATAAACCTTTGACTAATGTTAAATATCTCCCTATTTTTGTGGTTCACATGGATGTGAATGATTTTAAGTTGGGTTCAAATGCAATCCTGCTATGAATCCATGATATAGAGTTAGACATTAAGATGTATTTGGAATAATAACTGTCAACTTAAAAAGACTTTTGTCTTAGAAATCATGGATTCTAAGTATCATCTTCCTAGAATGTCCCTCCCAACTAAGCAAGAGATAGATGATATTTATTTGAAGACTTAAATTTCGTGTTAAATCAAAACCTGGTATTATGAGCTAGACATGCAATATTAATTTAAGGACCTGCTTTAGTGTCAAAACAAGACCTATTATATGTAAAGGATTGTCCTGTTTCTTATTGTAAGCCTGTATAACCCTATTTAACTGATAGTTTGATTACACATCATATACTTCTCCATTTGTTTTCAAGGTCATATTTGATTTGATCACTTGTTCAAAATTTGTGAATATGATAATTTTGGCTTTGTAGTTATTCTCCTGGAAGATGGGTTGAAAAGGTAGGTGGCCTGAAATTGAGCAACTATGATGTTCCTGACACAACAACAATATTATTGATTGGTCCAAAAGGATCTGGAAAAAGCAGTCTTATCAATAGGATTTCAAAATTCTTTGAAGATGGCATCTTTGCTTGTGAAAGAGCACAAGTCTCATGTATGTGTTACGTCATTTGGTTCATTGTTCATGAAAGAATTGGATACTATGAACTTTCATTAGCCTAACTATGGTTTCTTAATGGGAATTGAAAATTGTTCCTTACAGAAAATTATTGATTGTCTAGCAACTGGACCTTTTTCCTTAAAGTACCTTCATATGATTTTATTTCTTACTTCAGATGATTCATCTACTGGAGATGGGACCTTTTTTCTTCATGAATACATGATCCCTAGGAATTCTTCTTCCTTTTGTCTCTATGATACCCGTAGTTTGTTAGACAACTCATCAGACAACTATGAAATGCTAAAGAATTGGATTACAAATGGTGTTCGTCATGGGGAACTTATTCTCAGGTTTAAAATTCTAACTTTAGATGAATTTTCTTTTATGGGATGTGTATTTTGTTTTAGAAAATACCTTGTATAATTTGTGTATCAGGCCATCAGATGATTCTAGTTTGAGGACCAGGTTGAAGCAGAAGGCTCATAAAAGTTGTTATGTGTCCAGTAGGGCTAGGATGGTTAATTTTGTGATATTTGTGGTTAATGGAGTTGAAGTCCTAAAATTGATGGAGGGTGATTGTGATACTTTGGAGGGGGGGAAATTCAAACAGATGACCACAACTTTCAACTGCCCATACTTATCATTCAAAGGTATGTGAAATTTTCTTATTTTTTGCCTTAGGTGCTTTTAGAAATACCCTCTGAGGTTCATTTAGTATTTGCATGGAATATTGTATGAGGAATAACCTCTTTACTATGTGGGGTAAGGCTGTGTACTATCAGACTTCCTCAGACCTTGCTTTGGTGCAGGATTTTAACTATGTGTTGATGATGATGATGATTGTACGAGAAATATAGTTAAATAATAGATGAAAGGCTCAGATTTTGCCTTTTAAGTCTTTATTAGCCCCCAAAGGGTTTTACAAGATATTGAATTATGAAATTTTCTAATAGAATTCCTACTCCCCTTAAAACTTATTTCCCTAAGAAAGATAGACATTGGAAAGTAGGTGCTAAATTTGCTAGAATAGAGGCTTTGGTGGATGTGTATTTCAAGGAACATGTGCTTGATTTATCTTAAGTTGTTATTCCCCACTCTTTTAGTTTTTCCGATGTTCATTAGACAGTTTCTTATAAGATCAGTATAAATACTAAGGAAATAGGCCATATAATGGAAGGATTAAAATTTTATTTTAAATTGTTTTAAAGGAGCCTTGTCCTCTCTATACGGACTGCCTTTTATCAATACAATTCTTTACTTTATTTTTCCATTATTCTCTACATATTTCCTTGCTTCTATCATTTTTGATATCAAAGTAGAAATGATCCAAAAGGATGAACACTTGCCATTCTACTTCCTAAAATCCTTCCTTACACCCGTCTACCAAACAACAAAGATTGAATCTTATAACAACTTGCTACAATCACATCCAAACTTGAAGTTGTAGACTTCTAGTGTCAGAAGTGGCAATAATGGGTGCCCAACAATTAGATTCTGGAGGAAAGGGCTAAGAAAATTCGTATAGACCTTGTGAACCTAGAAGATTGAGTTAGTCTAAGGCTAAAGAAGAAGACGCCAATAGCCCTTGGTGGCATCATAGTCCCTACCTCCTCACACAAAGATGGAATTTCCCAGATTTGATGACGACAATCCTTAAGGCTAGATCCTTAAAGCAAAAATCTATTTATGCTATTATCAAACTCTTGATGAATTGAAGGTGGATATTTTGACTATGTATTTAGAGGTGATGCGTTAGATTTGAATGAACTCTTTTGTATTAGGATGAATTTGCAAATGCTTTGAAGGAAAATTACGGATTCGTTGAATTTTAAAACCCAAACGAGTTTCTCTGTAGCATCCAACAAACAAGATCTATACATGAGTATCAACTGGAATTTGCCAGAAGATCTGCTCAAGCATCTAATTGATCGGAACACTGCCTTTTGGGCATGTTTTTATATGGATTTTGAGAGGAACTTTGAGCTGACGTGTGGATTAATAAAACATGAATATTTAATAGGGCTATGAGTAGAATTTGAGATCAAATTAAAACTAGTTTGTGGGTCAAGAGGAGTAAGTAAACCTTAGTAGTATTCAACCTAGCTGCAACACAACTCCCCATCTAGCTCTACTCTCCCATGACTAGGCAAACATCCAACCTCCATTGTTATCAGTTGAAAATCTAGAATATCTTGCTTTGTATAGCTGTGGAATATCTAGAATATCTTGTACAGCTAGAAATTCCATATATAGCCCATGATCTTTTCTATCTTAGGATATAATCCTTTTCTATTGTAGGATAGAATAATTTACTCTTAATATTTAGGAGACAACAGATTTCATGGGATTGACAGAAGTCAAATTCCATTTGTATAAATAATGTATAGCCTGGAGCCAAGTGAAATAACAGAACAATTTATAACAATTCCCAGATACATAGTAATGTTTTGTGGTCCATCTAGAATCAATGCAGTTATTGGCCACAGGTGGTTTGTTACCTTTATTGATAACCACACTAGAATCACATGGTTATTCCTGATGAAGGAGAAATCAAAGGTTCAATAGATCTTCTAGAACTTCTACAAGATGGTAGAAACACAATTCCAAACACGGATTCAGGCACTAATTACAGACAATGGGAGAGAATACTTTGAGGCACAATTGGGTTCTTTCCTAAGTGAAAAAGGGATCCTACATTGGAGTTCCTATGTAGACAACCTACAGCAGAATGGAGTTGCTGAAAGGAAGAACATACACCTATTCGATATTCGAAATGGCTAGATCCTTAACGATGACCATGAACGTGCCAAAACTATTTTGGGGAGAAGCAGTGATGGTCGCCATCTTCCTTATCAATCGAATGCCATCTCGGGTACTTCAATTTTAAACCCCACATGACAAACTCCGTGAGTTATATACCCTCACTTTAAAATCCTCACAGATATACCTCTAAAGATCTTTGGTTGCACCCCATTTGTCCATATTTCTCCTCAGCTACGTAGCAAACTTGACCCTCGAGCCACCAAGTGCATTTTCCGTGGATATTCCTCTACACAAAAGGGGTATCAATGCTATTCCGATCGCCAAAAAAATTCTATCACTCTATGGATGTCACATTTTTTGAAAATCAAAGCTATTATCGCAGCTCGGATATTCAGGGGGAGAATCCAATACCTAAGGAATGGGATAAAGATCTTATAGTTATTTCTTCACCATCTCCAATCTCACTCGGACCTTTACCAGAACTTCACTAGTGTCTAATACCACCATAGAACCCAATCTTTCTAATACAACTACCACATAGAAAGAGCTACGTGTTTACTCTAGAAGACAAAAAGCCTCAAGAGACAGAGACCCACGCACACATTCTGTAAGGCCATGACTCTGAACTGAATATTGAAACTCTAGATGATAACACATGTATGCATTTGAATTCCCCTATTGTACATACTGATGATCTTCCTATTGCTTTAAGGAAGGGTACTCGATGCTGCACACAACACCCAATCAGTCAATATGTTTTAGCAAAGGGACTAGCCCCACACTATAGGACATTTCTAGCTACTCTTGATGATACCCAAATTCCCAAAGATGTTTATAAGGCCCTTGCACAACCAAAATGGAAGAGTGATGTCCTTGATGAGGTGCACTCATTGGAGAAAAATTCAATGTGGGAATTGACACCTCCGTGCAGGAAAAAGAATAGTTGGATGTAAATGGGTGTTTTCAGTAAAGCAGAATTAAAATGGAAGTATAAGCAGATTTAAAGCACAACTTGTGGCCAAAGGATTCACACAATCCTATGGTGTTGACTATGAGGAGAAGTTTGCTCTAGTTGTAAAGCTTAGTTCATTCGGAGTCTTCACTCTCTAGCAACAAACCTAGAGTGGCCTCTCTACCAACTTGATGTAAAAAAGTGCCTTCCTTAATAGAGATCTTGAGGAGGAAATGTTTATGGATATTCCATCAGGACTAGAGATAGAGGAAAATTTCGGATAGGTATGCAAACTTAAGAAGTCCTTGTATGGACTTAAACAATCTCCTCGTGCATGGTTTGAGAGATTTACCTGAGTTGTTAGGAGTCAAAATTTTATGCAATGTTAGACAGATCATACTATGTTCATCAAAAGAAACCCCAAAGGCAAGAGAGCCATACTAATAGTTTATGTTGATGACATTGTCTTGACGGGTGATCACTTAGAGGAGATTGCTGGAATTAAAGAAGTTCTTGGCAAGATAGTTTGAAATCAAGGACTTAGGTCAACTTAGATATTTCCTAGGCATGAAAGTTACTCGTTCAAAACAAGGAATTTTTGTCTCTTAGAGAAAATATACCTTAGACCTCTCATGAGAAACAAGAATGTTGGGGTGTAAGCCTACTGACACACCTCTTGATATGGCTGGTAAAGTAGAATTGAAGGAAGATAGTCCTTTGATAGACAAAGGAAGATGTCAAAGACTAATGGGTAAGTTAATTTACCTAGCTCATACATGCCCTGATTTTGCAGTTGGACTTGTCAGTAGATCTATGAGAGACATCTAGACGTTGTTCTATGTATCCTATGTTATCTCAAGAAGAGTCTAGGACGTGGATTGTTTTTCGGGAAGACAACTAACCTTGGGTTAGAGGTAATGATAGATGCTGACTGGGTTAGATCTTTGGAAGATCGAAGGTCTACTATTGGTTATTGCACATTCCTCTGGGGAACTCTAATCACACTGCGCAGGAAAAAGCAAGAAGTAGTGCAAAGGCTGAGTTCAGGGCAATGTGTCATGGTATATGCGAGGGAATATGGTTGGAATTAATGGTAAAAGAATTGGGGGTCAACATGGAAGCACTATTGTTTTGTATTGTGATAACAAGGCAACAATCAATATTTCAAAAAATCCTGTTAATCATGATTGAACTAAGCATGTGGAGATCGATCGTCATTTCATCAAGGAGAAGCTAGAGGAAGAAAGATTCAAGCTTGGGTATATATGCTCGAGTCAACAGACTGCAGACAATCTCACTAAAGCTCTACCTAAATTAAGCTTTGAGGGTTTGGAATTCCAAGCTGGGTATGCTTGATGTACATAACCCAGCTTGAGGGGGAGTCTGAAAATATGAGCAAGATTAGTGGGATTGTTAGCCCACGATTTTAGGAATGAGCAAGATCTGTAGAAGTCCATAATTTAAGGAATTAGTCAAATTAGAATAAAAGCTATGATTGATTCACGACCAGCTGTTAAGATTGTTTCCTTGTTCTGAGTAATCCATTTTAATTCTGTGATTAGGGCTGCTGTTTATTTAGGTTATATATATGCCTATGCTGGTTGTAGCTATAAGTCAAGAAGTTATGGAATAAATCAGAAAGCATTCCACATTCTTGAAGTCTTTACGAGTCTTGTTTTTCAGCAACAAAGTTGGCCTTTTCTTCAAATTGTCACTTGTGGTTGGATGAATAGATTGAAGATTTAATTGCACCATTGAGATGTTTCTCCATTGTCTTACAAGCGATAGGCCAAGTTGATGGGTTAAATGGGTTCTGTGGGTGGAGTATTGTTACATCTTTCCACTGTTCCTTGCAAGCTACACCATTTTAGGTGGTGTATGGAAGGGATCCTTTGTGTTTGCTCAACTAATTGATTCCACTAGAGTGGAGGCAGAGGATCACGCTC
This sequence comes from Erythroxylum foetidum, assembly GCA_026546835.1. Classification (NCBI taxonomy): domain Eukaryota; kingdom Viridiplantae; phylum Streptophyta; class Magnoliopsida; order Malpighiales; family Erythroxylaceae; genus Erythroxylum; species Erythroxylum foetidum. Next base: position 6,264,157 of record JANZLF010000009.1, on the reverse strand, counting down.
TTTAGGAAAGGGATACAATTTAGTGGATGAAGTTTACATATGATGCAAATCATCAAGAGATCTCCTTTGAATTTGAAGAAGGTGATTGGGTTGAATCTTCACCCTTATCGGTAGGTTTTGGTACAAAAGAGAGGGCCTCTCAAGTTGTCTCCAAAATATTTTGGTCCTTTTAAAGTACTACAAAAAATATGTACACTAGCCTACAAGTTAGATCAATCAGAGGGGAGCCATATTTATGATGTTTTTCATCTGTCCTTGTTGAAGAAGTTTAAGGGTGATACTCCAGGTTTAGTGGCTACACTACCAGTCCTCCATGATGGCCAATCAGTTCCTATTCCTCACTCTATTGTCTAGTCCAGGCTTAATAGAGGCAGAATTGAGTTGTTGGTGTATTGAGTTGTTGGTGTATTGAGTGGATAATTAGAATAATAATGCTACATGGGAAGATTTGGCCACTCTTTGGGAGGTTTACTCAAAGTTTGAGCTTTTGGACAAGCTCAAAATCAGGGAAGGGAGTAATTTTGAGGATACCTTTGTTGGGATGCGGTGCAAAAACAGTTGTTGACAAAACAACCATTAGCAAGTCTACTTTTATTTTGTTTTGTTTGATTTTCTTTCTTATTTTAGGTTTTTTTGCATATTATGTTTCCTATTTTTATTGGGATTCTATGTTTAGACTTTATACCTAATTAAGAGTCCTAATTAGGGTTGTTAATTTATCCCTTAAGCCTATTTAAAGGCTGCGATGGTTAACAAAGAGATAAGGAGATTTTTATCAAAACAAACAACCGCTAGACGAGATAGACAATAGCGGGATGAGATCTTGTTAATGATAGGTCTCTTCCTTGTGTCAGCACATGTTCTTTAGAGGAAGGGGAGAACATGGCTAGGTTAAGAGAGGTGTTCTTTTCGTGTCTTGAGCCGTGATTAGATCCTACACTAGGATATGTAACACCTAACTCGAGCTATTGGTGAAATGGCTTAATCAAGTGGTTGAAGAACCTACATGGCAAGACTATGATCTTATAGTGGAACAATTTCATGACTTTCTCCTTGAGGACAAGGAGAGTTTTTCGAGGGGGAAGCACTAACAGAATTCCTACACGAGGACAAGGAGAGTTTTCGAAGGGGAAGCACTAATAGAATTCCTACTCCCCTTTAAAATTTGTTTTCGTAACAAAGGCAAAAATGGTAAAGGGAGTACTAAAGTTGCTGAAATAGAAGCTTTGGTGGATGAGTATTGCAAGGCATATGTGCTTGATCTATCTTGATTTGTTATTCCCCAATGTTCTAGTTTTCGTGGATGAGTATTTCAAGGCACATGTGCTTGATCTATCTTGACTTGTTATTCCCCCGTCTTCTAGTTTTCCTAATGTTCAGTAGATAGTTACTTTTAGGTTATGTTTGGTTGGGAGTTTATTAATGGAATGGATTGTAATATTATTCTAACGTTTAGGAGGAGGGTTTATAATGGAATGAAATTTGATGGGATGGAGGAGGAGAGTTTCATATTACATCCAATTTCATCCTAAATAGTAAAAATAAAAAATTTTCGATTTTGAGGGTTTAGGATGGAATGTAAAATGATAAACGACTTTTTACTATATTACATTATAAATTCTTCTTCCAAACAACATTCCGCTATATTACATTATGAATCTTTCTATTCCTTAAAAGCAACAATTTTTTAATATTATATTCATTTACATTTCATTCTATTATAAATCATTCCATTCAATTCCATTAAAAATCTTACGTCCAACTAAACATAGCCTTAAGATCAGTATAGATACTTATGAAATAGGCCATGTAACGCGAGGGTTAAAATTACATTCTAAATTGTTTTAAGGAGCCTTATCCTCACCATCTGGACTGCCTTTTATTACTACAAATCTTTACTTTATTTTCCATTATTCTCTGTAGTTATCCCTGCTTCTATCATCTTCATGTCCCTTTCACCTTTTCTTATTATTTTTCCCATCTTGCAATATCATCTCTAATGGTATCCTATAGGCCATGGCTCATTCTTTCCTTATGAACTGCAGATGATAAACCTGTTGTTGTTGTCACACATGGTGATCTACTGTCAATTGCTGACCGCGCTCGTATCCGTGTTTACCTCGGCCAGCTTCTTGGTATCCCTCCTGCTGAACAAATTTTTGACATTCCAGGTATGATTGTTTCTACCATTTTGATTTTCCTTTTCCATTGTCACAATTGACTATTCAGTTAAAACCACATTTTTTTACATCTATTATAATTTTGTTAGAGTTTGAAGAATTAACAACTTCTTCATGTAATTGTAGAAAGCTTTGATCCAGTTACTGGTTTGATGATAGTTAACATGCTGCGTTATTGCCTTGAGCATGCTGATAAAAACCTTCCTCACAAGAACTGGTTAGCTAAAAAGGTTTGTCTTGTACCACCTCTTCGCTAGAAGCTCTGCATTTGCTTCTAACGGGTGTGGGTATTTATTTGGCTGTATCTTCTGATGATTCTACCATCAGGCATATGATGTCTGCCACTGGCTCTTGATTACTTTACATAATGTTCTTTGAGGAGACTTTCTTATTAGGCTTACGCAACCAACCATGCACTATAGTCTGAAGCAAGGTCTAAATAATAACATAAAGAGTGCAACTGCTTCTTTTACTTAACAAAAATATGAGGGTAGATGGCACCGCATCCTACTGAATTATATAGTTCGGTGGCTTGCCTTCTGCTGACAGCTGCAAGTTTTTTGCAGGTTTGCAAGATATCAATATCGACCTGGATATATATCTTTGTAATCCTTAGTATGGCCATTTTGTCTATCTACATGCAATATCTTCATATTGGACGTCCAGTGAAATCAAAAGAGAAGTTTCATGTAGATTGGCATAATATAAGGCATTTGTGGTTAGAATAATCGCTTTGCGTGCCTTGGCAAAATTCGTTCTGGTGGATTTGTCCCCCAAAATCACAGCTACTTTCTGATTAACGCTTTTAGGGTTGTGTACAAAGGCTATTTTACTTCCCTGCCTGCATCATCGGATATGTATGTTCAGAAAGTTGTCCTACTTGTAATTAATTTTCGAGTATCAGCAAGTACTGTTGACAGCTTGGAATATATTTATTTAGTGCCCCTTAGATCTCTTTCTTTCCTTCCTTTCTTCTTTCCCTATTGCCGTTCGTCACCTCTCCCTTCGTTGTTGCTTGTCGAGCCTCTCCATTTGCATTGGTGTTTTGTTTTTTTGGTAAATCAGTTATATGATAAATGTAGAAAAAAGAGTTTATGTACATAAGTAGAGATTGTGTAAAAAACCAATCTCATACCAATCTAAAAGAAAGGCTTAATCTCATACCAATCCAAAAGAAAGGCAACTCACCTTAAAGCTGACAAGATAATTCCTGAAATATTGTAGCAACTCATTACAGCAACGATTGGAATCACTTGTTAGATTATAAACTCCACGGAAGTCCTCTTTTCCCTATAATGCAAACATCCTTTGGAGCATATTGCATTTACATCTTAGCTTCATGATCTTTGCAATCAGTCTTTCACTGTCCATTTCTTTATTGATATTATCTTGGGGCTTATGAAACCTTCTAGGAGTGTCTACTTTCTCACCAGCTCTAGTTCCTCACCCTATTACTTACCGTTGATATATTGCTAACTAATCTTTGATGTTCTATGGAAGTTTGATAGCCTCCTACTCTTTTCTTTACTGATCTAGATTGGCTTGCCATGGATTGAGCATCTTCAGCCTATATTTTCTGATATTTCCTTTTGCTTACCTGAAACAGAAACTGCATATTTGTTGTTAGTCACTTAAAAAACTCCTACCTTAACCTTCCCTCGGTGTTTGCACTGAGTTGCTCCATAACTTGGGTAATCACTATGGAGTTCAAGTTCTCCACCTCCAATGCTTCATCTTTAAAGGTTCTGGCATTTCTTTCTTTCCAAAGAATATAAACTACAACTGAAAGGATGATTGTAAAAAGATTGGGGTCACAGGTTCTGAAATTTTGGGGTTGATTAAACCAATTGAAAATGGTCTGGAGGTTGATCTGTTGTGAAAGGTTGAGGTAGAAATGGGTGAGGCAGTGAACCCACACTGTTTTTGAGAAGGGGTAGTCAAAGAATAAATGTTCGATTGTTTCATTATCCTTGAAGCATAAGGAACAATGACTTGGGGTGTGAAGGTAGAGAAGTTTGCCTCTTGTTTGTAACTTTCTACAAAAACCCAACCATAAGATGAGGGAGCACTAGGGTTGTTCCCTTTGAACTAAACTAGTGTATGCCAAGGGACTCTTTGGATTGGGGGTCTTAAAAAAGTGTAGGCTAAAGTATTGGTGTAAGAATACTGATTTGCTAGCCCAGCTAACCATTTCAAACTATCTGGTTGGTGTTTTGGCTATTGAAAAAGACTTTTAAGTTAGTTTATGTAACTTATACTTTTCAACAGCTATTAATAAGAATCCATGTCAAGTAACTTGCAAAGTTTTGCTCTTTTGCACTATTGAATTAATTCCTTTTGTTTTCATGGAAGCTTAACAAATTTCTCCCTCAAGTCTAAATATTTTATAAAGCCTTGGATGTGTTGCTTATATGTTGATTCTTTTCAATCCATTCTCCGTATGAACTCCCATTTCTAGTTATTATCTTCTCTTATTTTCTCACCTTTTTGTTTTAGCTATATTTTGGTACTTAAATAGAAAAAATTAATATATGTTTTGTTTTAGGAGAAAAAGATTAATATATGTTTTGTTTTAGGAGATGACAAGTGAAAATGGTATTAAATTAGAGTATTATTAGTCAAAATCACAAATTTTAGAAAAAAAGTCGATAGATTATTAGAGTGCTTAAGGCAAGATCATGCATAATTATATATTTACTTCAAGAGATGGAATCTGTTGAGCAAATTAGCAAAAGAATTGAGGGCTTGATTATTCACCAAGACCCTAACATGATTTATATAGCAATAGAGAGCTAATTACATAAGGAAAAGAAATCCTAGGAGATTTAGGAGATCACTAGAATCATGGATACATTAAGATTCCTAAGACTTTCCTAATACTTCCCCCCAAGCTGGATCGTACATATCCCAGGCTCCATTGTTACATATAGATTCACTAGAATCATGGATACATTAAGATTCCTAAGACTTTCCTAATACTTCCCCCCAAGCTAGATCGTACATATCCCAGGCTCCATTGTTACATATAGATTTCACCTAAGACCCCCCAAGAGTTTTGGTAAATAAATCAGCAAGTTGATCTTCGGACTTGACATGGGGAGTTTTGATCAGTCCTGTTTTAATCTTCTCTCAAACAAAGTGAAATTCAATTTCAATATGTTTAGTCCTTTCATGAAAGACCGGATTAGAGGCAATATTAATGGCTACTTGACTATCACACATTAGCTTCATTGGAGATAGATGCTCAAAACCAAGTTCCTTAAGAAGATGCTTCAACCAAATCAACTCACATATAGTATATGCCATAGACTTGTACTCAGATTCAACACTAGAGTGAGCAGTTACTGTTTGTTTCTTGCTTCTCCATGACACCATATTTCCTCCCATAAAAACACAATAACCTGAGGTAGACCTCCAGTCATAAGAACCTGCCCTATTGACATATGTATACCCTCCTACCTAAGTGTGTATATGATGTTGGTACAGAAGACCTTGCCATGGGGATCCTTTTAAGATCTCAAGATCCTGACAACTACATCCCAATGACTTGTTTGTGGAGAACCCATAAACTAATTGACCACACTTGTGGTAAATGTAATGTCTGGACGAGTGACAGTCAAATAGTTAAGTTTACCAACCAGCCTTCTATACTTGCCTGGGTCTTCTAAAGATTCACCTTTTTCCATATCAACTAGTTTAGTGCTTAATAAACTAGTTTCTTCCAAAAGTTCAAGAACATATTTCCTTTGGGATAAACAAATACCCATTTTAGACCTTGCAACTTCAACACCCAGAAAATTTTTTAGGGGATCTAGGTCCTTTCTCTGGAACTTGATCTACATAAATGATTTCAAAGACTGGATCCCTACTTTATCATCACCTGTGATAACAATGTCATCGACATAAACAATCAAAAGAATTTTGCCAACTATAGAGTGGCAATAAATTATAGAATGATATACACCACACCTCTACAGACTAAACTTCATAACCACAGTTCTGAATCTACCAAACCAAGCTCTCAGTGATTGTTTTAGACCATAAAGGGACTTGTTAAGATGACACACAAGTCTAGTCTCCCCTTGAGCAACAAATCTCAGTGGTTGCTCCATGTAGATAGTCTCATCAATGACACCGTAAAGGAAAGCATTTTTCACATCAAGCTGATGGAGAGGCCAATTATGCGTGGTAGCTAATGCAATGAAACACGAATAGAGGTCAACTTAGCAACCAGAGAGAAAGTTTTAGTGTAGTCTATACTGTACACCTATGTATATCCCTTAGCCACCAACCGAGCTTTTAGATAATCAATAGACCCACTAGGATTGACCTTAACAGTGAACACCCAATGATAACCAACAACTGTGTAACCATACAGAAGAGGTACTAAGTCCTATATGTGATTAACCTGCAAATTCGACATCTCTTCTTTCATGGCATGTGTCCATCCAGGATGAGCCAAAGCCTCTGAAATAGTCTTAGGTATGGGTGCGGAAGACGAGGTGCACACAAAAGCTTAGTACGATGGTGATAATGAATCATAAGAGAGAAAATTTTAAAATTTCGGTAGTAAAAATTGTTGTCCAATGGGATTACAATATTGGGTATATTATTTTGGATTTAGAATTAGGGCCATTAGAATTAAATAGGTCAAATTTCATTAGGTTTCTTGATAAATCCTATTACATATTTTTGTCTTATCCTTCTTTTGTCTTTTCTTCTAAATGGACAAGTGTCCTATGACTCATCTTAAATTGATTTAAAGTTGGCGTTTCACCAATCCTCCACGACACTTGCAATTTTCAAAGGCCAAAATGAGGTTGTCTTTGTGCTCTTCCTCTCTTCATTCTCGACACTTTTAATTTTGAGAGGGAGAAAAAGAGTTTTTGGGAGATTTTCTTCTCCTCCTTCGTAGGTTCTCCTCCCTTGAAGTCTCCATTTGTTCTAGCCAAAATTGTTACTCTTCATCTTGCTTCTAAGAGCCTAACCTAGCTTCCCTTGCAAAGTGATGATGATGATTGTGTGGTGGAAAGAATTAGAGAGGATTGTGAGATTGTGAAGTCTAGAAGAGTGGAAGCTTGTTTAAGGTAAATCATATGTTTATATGATGGTTTTATAGTTACTTGTGAT
>JANZLF010000009.1:6223569-6235975 GCA_026546835.1 Erythroxylum foetidum | reverse complement strand
GAGGTATGTTTGAAGTCCAAAAGTTAGTAATTCTTTTATTTTTATTTCTAGATATGAAATTTGTATTGAATTCTTTGCGTAATTTTGTTATCCTAATGAAAATGATAGCATTATTTGTTGTCATGATCTTGGGCTTTGAATGGATTTTAACTTTATGCAGGCAACATATGTCTGTGATTACATTCTTGGAGATGGACTCAATGGATCTAGCTCATCAAAAGAGGAGTTCATAGAGGTATAGTTTGTAATTGTTTTTGATTTAATCACCTGCTTTTATTGTATGCCACAGTTTATTAGATAATTGTTGCCATGCTTGCATAAATTAAAAAATGCAATTTCTAAAGGGTTTGATCCAAATGCTAACTTGGACAAAGTTGGTATTACTAATCAAACCACTATGCTCAAAGGGGAAACATAAGAGATTGGTGAGTTAAATTCAGTTTGTCTTAATGTAATTATATATTTTTGTGCAATATACTATCTGTGGTGTTCAACAATTTATTGATGTCTTTGTACTATAGGAAAATTGGTGGAGAAGACCATGATGCAAAAATATGGTGTTGGAAATATTAATGATCATTTCATAAGCTTCAACACAATTTGTGATGCCACTCAAGTAAATTTTCTTCTCCGATCTTATGATTTTGTCTGTTAAGTTGTTATAGCATCTTTGTTGTGATATTATAGAATTTTGTTGTAAAGAATTTTCAACAACTTTTTAGTGGTTACTTCACCCTTTGAAGTTCAAAATAACATGATGAAACTGGAGAATTTTGTCTTCTTTTAAGGGAGCAGTGGAAAGATGGGATTGGATCCTACACCATATATAATTGCAAAGGATTAGCTAGGGGAGATGATGCCTACTGCTAATTGCTTGGAGAACATTGATTTTGTTCATGTAACTTTATTTTTTTGTGCTAAATTTGTGCATTTAACAGTAGCAACAAGATGCAATGTTTAAGTTGGTGGAGGAAAAGTTGGATCTTTTGTTAGTCATTGGTGGGTGGAATTCGAGCAATACTTCGCACAATTGGAGAACTCTGAGGAATTCCTTCATATTGGATTGGCAGTGAAAAGCGAATAGGTCCAGGAAACAAGATAGCTTACAAGTTGAATGTAAGTGTAGATGTTTGAGTTGGCTTTTAATCAGAAAATTTAAGTTCTTAAGCCCATATTTAATTGATGTATATCAATTAATATATATTTTGTCTCAGTAGTATGGGGAGCTAATTGAGAAGGATAACTGGCTACCAGAAGGTCCGATTATCATTGGTGTAACTTTTGGTGCCTCAACTCCGGACAAGGTAAAATTACCTATTTTTTCTTACCAATTTTCATTAAAATGCTCTACATTCATTCTAGATTGGAGATGTTTGTAAATGATTTTGCAATGTAATGAAATTATGACTGCAAGTATTTTGTATTTGTAATAGACCTAATTGGCTATTGAAATTTGGATGATTGTATTACTATGATTGAAATAGTTTATGATTAAAACGTGCCAGATTTGGTTATTGATTTCCACGTACGCATTTGATAGTTTTGAAAAAAAAAATATACTGAGTTTTTGACTGATTGACTTTACTAACACACCACTTTGGTGGAATGCACACTCAGATATCACTCAAAAAGTTAGGTACGTGTCTAGCGAGAGTAGGGTGCTACAGATATCAGGGGTAAATGATACGGATGAAGGAGGTAACCTCCATCTTGGAGTTGAGGGAGCTGATGGAAGAACTTACATTACAATTGTCAACAATCTGTAAGTGAAAATACATAAAACACTATATGTTTATAATTAAGTTATAGATTTAAATTTAAAAATGGTATAAAATTAATTGTTTTAATATTGGGTTGATTCCGTCTAGACCATGCTAAGAAAACATGACATCCAAATTCAAGGAAAAGATTAATGTTGATGGTTATATATGGAAGAATATCTCTCAAGTGACAAAGGAATTTTATTATCAGGAGTTTGAGGTACAAAAAATTATTTTTTGTTTTTAATTTCTTTTTATACATTTATTAGATAAATATCATTACATTATAAATAATTATTGTATGTTTTTTCTTTTATTTCAAAAAGCAATTTTTTTAGGATTTTGAATTTGATGCAGTCATTTATAAAGTATGGGAAAGACAAGCACGCACACGTTTATCGAGATTTTGTTAGTGCAATACATAAGACTGATAAATGACTGCCTTATATTTCTGAACAAATATGGAGTCGTTGGCAGCAGTATTGGATATCAACCCAGGCAATGTCCATTTTAGAGCGTAATTTTACTAACATACATGGAGGACTGGGGGGAGAGAATCTTCTCGTACATATTAGAGGATCTATTACTCACTACGAGTATCCAGAGAAACTTGTAAGTATCTACACTTTAAATTTATATTCTGATTGTTTTACTTTGGTGTATTTCAATTTAATTTGATTTGTTAATTTTGGAATAAAATATTTATATTGTGAAGAATGATAATGTTATAAATGTCTGGTGTCATATATAGTTGTGTTGTTGAGATATTTTCTTTGTTCAACATGGGTAAATATTATCAAAATAGAGAAAATTCTGTCAAAATTTTTATAAATTGTAGTTCACTTATAACATTTTATTCTGATGTAAAAAAAGTCTATGAGCACAAAGCCTACATCTCGTCAACTCTTTCTGCATACTCACACTAAAAAGCATAACGATGTGACCTTCATCAACACCTGATGTAGAGAACTAAATGTATGTGAATTTTATGCTTCAATATTAATACTTAATAATTATCACTTACTAACGTAAACATTGTCTTATGATAGGACCAAATATAAGAAAACATTGAACGATAGTTTTAACAGTCTGAAGATATTGATGAGACTCAAACCTATGTTTATGCAGTGAGTGGTAAGGACCGTCGTGGAAAGATATTCGACTTAGATTCATTTGCAAACATATGTTATTTGTAATTCTCTACATCTAGTACAACAACATCTAGTAGACAGTCTGCACCTAATGAAGTCTATGAGCTTCGGAGCACAATGCAAACATTGACAACTCAGTTACAATAGTCGATGTAGTGCATAGCTTAGCTCCGTAATGAGGTAGATGAGTTAAAAGAGAGGCATAGTACCTCATCACAGCAATCAGAATATTTGCGGTCACCAAATGAATAGCGTAATTATAATCATTTTGTATGAAATATAAATATTTATTATGTACAAAATAATTTTTTATTATCAATTATAAGATAATTTTTACTTTATATCATCAATCAACTTTCTGTTTTAACAAATTAAATGTTGAAACAAATCAAAATACTATCAAATAGATAACTTATAATTGTTTAAATTATGCATCAACCATAGCATCATTAAATAAAATTTAATATAGGAAAATTAAAAAATAGTTTTAGTAAATTTACTAACAAAAAATAAAGTTCGTTTGGTAAAATATATTCTACTTACCAACAGATAACTAATAATCGTCGATAATTACAATATTAACTTACCGACGGAATAACCAATTTCGTCGGTAAATTTGCCGACGAATATATCTTATCTGTTGGTAAATTTACCGATAGAAGACAACACAGAATAATTATCAGTATATTCACCGACGGTTACACAAAATTTTTGTTGATAAATTAGTGACGGACATTTTGTAATTTGTTGCAAATTTTTACCTAGAGTCATCTCTCCGATGTCTTGATTTGTCAGTAAATTCCGTCTCTAGTTTAGCTTTATGATGAAATGTGTAAATATTCTGTTGATTATTCCGTTGGTAAGCTTCATTTTTCTTGTACTGTAAGTGGATAAGATACCAACGGATTGGAGAAATTTGATAAAATACTACATAGAAAAAGGTAAGTAAATGGGTAGATTTGCCAAGTTCCCTGTTAATAGGAAGCTTTACAATTGCTCCTAGGCAGAACCCTACCTTAATTGTGTTACTCCTCTCGAACAAACAAAATCTTAGAGGAATTTCATGAAAGTTTATTTGGTTCTCATTAAGGTGGCATGCCTATATCTTATAGAATATGGCCATTTTAAAGCATAATCTAACACCTGTGATAAATGTCAGAGGTATTCATGCTTTCATCATTAACTTATGGTAGACCATTCTTTGATACCTCTTGAGCATCGGGCATGAATATCTTGTGGTCTTTCTATCAAAACTCAAACAACACAGGTTTGATGCTCCATCCTCCAAAGAAAGAAGAATGAACTTTCTCTTCCAATCGAGCGTGCCTTTGGGAGGCTTAGACACCTTGATGCTCATTTCAGATTTGGCATTTAGATTGTACCACCTCGAAAACTTCTCGCCAGTCTCAATTGGTACAGGTACTTGAATAAGTCGTTGTAGGCTCCAAATCCCCTGAGTGATAGACTACCAAGAAACCGAATATAAGGCACCAAAAATGAGGGTGTAATTGAACTAAACTTAGGCTTGTCTGCTCTAATAAATTAATGTAGAAATCATTAAGTGGCCAATTCATATCACAGTTAAAGCTATCGTGGAATACACAATCTCTCCACGCTTGTAGAAGCATGTCCTCTCACGAACCTGATGTTTATGACCTTATATCCTGTAGATTCGTTCTAAACCTAAATTCATATTTTTAAGTCTCAAAATCCCTCATGAGATAAGGGCCAAATTCAAGAGCAACAAGTTATTCATCGATAGTTTTAGGTTCAACATTCACTACTATAGGTCACATAGTGAAAGCTTCAATCTCACAGCAGACTTGAAGCTGAGAAGCAAATGAAATATTGGAGGGAACTTCCATATTTTTATTTTCTTACTGCTACATTTGACATGTTTTTGCAGAAAAATGGACGAGGAGGAGAACCTTTAGATGCAATCTTCCCCATTGTCAATTGTTAATGAGACAGGGACCTAGTACCTTTGTTCCCATGAGCGTGTTGATTTCTTGGCTGTTCAAACTTCAAAATTTTGTTAATTCAACCACCAAAGAGAGAAAATATCTTCCCATTCACCATAGTTCAAATCTTAAAAGAGTTGATGCCGGAGGGGTTTTGGCATATAAGCCGTTAGAATGCTGTTATTTGACAGAATGTTCAGTGCATCATCAAGCTCATAAATGTGGACGGTGTCTAATACCATCTCTAATTAGCTCTCCCGAAGGCATGCATCTTTGCAGGAAGGGCTAAAGGATTCTAGCTCAAGGACCGTTCCAATTCCATGGGCTCCATTATTACTTTGCCGAGGCTACATTGGAACTGCAAGAACTTGAACCACTTTTAGCAAGTAGGATGATCCGATTCATGGCACAAGACATTTAGGGCCTCAAACCAAGTTTGTTCACGGCAGCATTGAATCTTTCCTCTGTGATCATTTTATGGACTTCATAAAAATCTAAAATTTCCATCGAGATATTCTTCACCTGCACAATTACAGACATGCGTTAACATTATTTGCAAACCGTGGAACTATGGTTGTGAACCAAATGAAGCCTTTCCGAGGGTTGTAAATTATGCAGCTGAAGGCAGCCCAAAAAGAGTCTTGTTTGCGACCTTATTTCCATCAAGGACTGGCATCCTATTCACATAGATCATGAGATTCTCATATCCCACGAGAAGTCTTGAATGTATATGGTTCTTTAAAGCAAAACAAAAGTAAAACAATCTTGGACTCTGGTTTCAATAAGGATCAACTTCATCATGAAGTGTCAAATGACAAACAATATTAGTTAGCCAATTAATCTTACCACATTCATGTCGACACGAAGCTCTTCAAACCAAGCCGTTATATCTTTATCTCTGTGAACACTAGCGATGTAAATGCAAGCTAAAGCAATCAGATGTGGAGGGTGTACAAGAATTAGGTCCATCCTGTAGGTGTCATTCACCAGTCCCCTGAAAGTTGTGATATTACTTCATAATTACAATATTCAAGATACCATAAAGTACTTGTAAGCAATCATATATTTCAAATCATAAATTACTTGTAAAACCAGTAATTCATTTGCAATTATTGAGCTGGAACAAAGTACAATCATGCCCAAAACACGAGTAACATGATAATACATGTAGGAATCTTTTTCTTTAACCTGCAGATGGGACCAGGGAGAGAGAGGATTTCCTGAACACTATTCTTTGCAGTCTGTAGGAGCAGCTAAGAGCTAATCTCAAATGAAAGAGATGAAAGCAATAATATCAACTTGTTGATCCAGAAAATTATGTAGATGTTGTGTTCGTCACAAGACATCACTACTCCAAACCACAAGTAGCTCCATGTTCTTGTAGTTCATGTAAAAATATCATCCACGTGAACTTTGCCACCATTCAAAGCCTACCTTTAATCAAATAACACATGAAACATTCTCTCTAAAAGAAAATATGAACTATGGGCAACTTAACATTATTTATTAAATTCTAAGCCATGCAATTGCCAATCGACCAAGCATAAGAAACTATATCTCCTACAGATCTGACCCTCATCAATAAGTTGATATATGTTGATGTCATCATAATGAAAGTGCAGAATCCCACATTTCCATGAAAGTGCAAAAAGGTTAAAAGATTATGGAGATTAGTCCATTACCAAGTTAACTGAGTCATGCTTGTGTCATTCAAACCAGCATCCTGCAACAACCTACCAAGGATAGAACAGAAAATAATAATAATAAAGAAATATAATTAAGCAGAAAGATAAGATAACTTTGAAACCAGATAAACATACAAAAAGCAATAAGACCAACTCCAATAAAAGGTAAGCAGACTACTTTTGCTACCTCTGAACCTAAACGAAGACATCAACACTTGCATCAACAAATTTAAGTTCACATTCTTAGATTTTAATTGTATGGAAAAAAATTTGTCAACAATTCACATAAACATGGAAACCATTTACTACTTAGTGGATGCCATTGGAGATCTAGGACTTCAACTGGTCTAAAATAAAAATTATTTGCATATTCCACTAGCTTATCAACTAGGAATTTTCAGTCCAATATCACACAATGCAACATCATATTACAATTTTAGAAGCAAATTGAATTTGAATTTGAAAAATAAGATAATATATAGGATTCTAAGTTGACTGGATCACAAAACTGTCTTTTCATCAGCTGAAAGAGAATAGCACCCAACATTGAGAAAACCACAACATAAACAAAGAAGAACCTTCTTGGAACTTGATGTTAACTACCAGAAATGTAAATAAAGACTAAGAAGTGCAAACTTAAGGGGTGAACACTGGACAAAACAAACAAATTTCAGAATTACATGAATGAGGGAAACAAGATAAAATACTTACTGGGACACTGAACGATATGGATGGAACACAACCAGATAATAATCAAGAGCTTCCAAAATCTTCATTTCCATCTCAAGAATATCCTTGATCTCATACCTATACTTTTCATCGGAGTCTGTGAAGGAGAAGTTTAGGCAATGAGTAACCTTTGCACCAAGTGGATACAAAACATAAATAGCTAGTATTCAAAGCGCATTAACAAGTTATTACATAGTTTTTTTATGTAAAATACAAGAAGCCTGGCTTGCAACATGCTCTCTTCTGCTTTTGCTGCCAAGTACAAGCAGGTTGGAGCCACCAGACATGGATCATATTGTGACATACACTTTCTGAAAGCACAAAAAGTGACTTGAGCAATAAAATACTTGGCCATTAAACCAGACCCCCAATGGACCAATTTTCATTCTTAAAGAATAACAATAAATATGATTCACAAGAAATAAAAGACTTCAGACATATTAACAAACAAACAAAAAAACACAAAGGCAGTAGGATGAGAAAGTTCTTATCAATGTTTTAGAAGCAAATAAACTAAGCAGATTCAAGCCACATGTCTGTGGCAACTTTTGCTGACATCAGAATTAATCCAATACCTGGTATAAACACGTCTCATATACGTAATTGCTGTAGCCACAACCCTGAAACGTAGAGGAACACGCTAGAGAGGCATTATTAGTGAGATCTTTATTTTAAGAAAGACAGAAAGCGGCAACTTGAATCTAGCTGTATTCTAGCTGTATTCTTTTCCTGGTAATTTCAAGTTCACAGCATAATTCATAATTCTGAATACTTTCAATATCTTAGTTAAAGAACCAACGTAACTTTACTTATGCCTTCTAAATTATTTGGCTATGGCACAGGTAATGAGAAAGCAGATTAAAAACATAAGAATATGATCAAACCTTTGCCTTACTTTGATAAGTTGAGCCAACTTCCATATATCTGAACAAAACAATAGGGAATTTAGTAGAAATTAAGAAATGAGAAGTAAGACACCCGTGGGAGGGAGCAACTGCATAATGAAAGAAGCCACAAGTTCATGATTAAGAAAAATAAAGATAAAGAGAAATGTCACAATTAGGCATCCAGTCCACAATTCAACAAACGGCTGATAATCCAAATAAGTTGTCACGCTTCATGCCATATGCCGACTCGCTTCAGTATCCAAATTGAACTCAAATTATTCACAGAACTAAATTTCATTCCAACCGACATAGAATTGAGAAAATCATCTCTTCCATGCGAACAAGATCAGAGATTAACGTCAATAATCGTTATACCCGGAACAGATAC
Source organism: Erythroxylum foetidum (assembly GCA_026546835.1). NCBI lineage: Eukaryota > Viridiplantae > Streptophyta > Magnoliopsida > Malpighiales > Erythroxylaceae > Erythroxylum > Erythroxylum foetidum. The sequence continues at coordinate 6,227,414 of JANZLF010000009.1, read as the reverse complement.
TTGTATGAAGCAAGAAAAATCAAAAGACCGGATTGCGTAAACACTCCGAAACCATTTTTGTAACGAAAAGTTCCTTAATGAAGGCTAAGAGAACCACAGCTTGTGCTTATAATTAAGAACTCCAAGTACTGGTATTTCAAATATACATACAATTGGCCATATGAGTCTTGATAAGCTTGAAGTCCTCAAGGGTTAAGCCCTTCTCCTTGTCCAATGGTTTAACCACATTCACCTCTTCCTGGTCCAAAAGCTGCTTGCTACGCACACCGATAATAGTAAGCAAAATCAGATTAAAACCCTAAAGTAAACGATACAGAACGAAAATTTAAGCTCACGAAACTTACTAGTGAGATGATGTCCAAAAATTTGCAGCCATGGTTGTCAAAAGAGATGCTGTTTTGAGTATTAAAAAAAGGAAGGAATCTTTAGGAAAGAATGAGAATAAAAGGATGGGATCTCAATTCTAGGTGCCTTAGGAATCAAATCCGACTCCACAGACGTTCTATGAATAAAATCAACCGTTGGAAATCAACAGCCAGCCGAAATTTCACTTTCCCCGTTCAGTTTCGAGCTGGGTCCGTAAGTTTAGGTGAACTAAATCTGAGCCCAATATGGGCGATTGAATTACTCGGGCTTTGAATTGAAAAGTATCATCTGATCTTTCCGAAGACTAGAGGGCCTTACCTCATCTAAGGGCCTGGGTTTCTTACTTCCTAGCAATGTCAAGACCAGAGGGACTTACCACATCTAAGGCCATGGGCTCTTACTTCTTGGCACTGTTATCAATACGAACTAAAGATTCGAGTTTACATAATTACATTAAGTTATATAAATACTGAAATATGTACTGCGAAATCATCATTTGGCTTGATTAAATCTACAAGTGCTTGTTAGATGATCGATTCATTGACCTAACTCTATATGAGATATCTATTTATAACATTACTTGTATGTCTATAAAAGTTTTCTTTATAATGATTGTATAAGTGATCATTTGATTTGAGTTCTCCAAAGTTATCTAATATAAAAATTATTTTATTTTGATACTATTTATGACTTAGTATTATAGTCAAGAGTAGTTTAGTCGATAGTCATTAAATATATCATAAACTATATGAAGATAGTTGAGTAATTAATATATGATTTAGTATCTTAAAGTGATTACGAAGAATATACTGCTCTTGATTAATATTGGTTCAAGAAAATACTTGATCAAGGTAGAATGATACATTGAAAATAATTTTCAAAAGTTAATATGGTTGAACTCAAATAGAGTAAATATTATTTCTATATTATATATGTTTAATTGGAATATTGTATGATGAAATGATTAAATTATATGAAAAAAAACATACATGAAAAAGTTAGTTAAAATTATTTTAATATTTCTAAATATTTTTTATAGTCATGATGCGTTGTTATATGTCAATCTTAATTTTTGAACATATATTGATTAATTAGGAAATTAAAGATAAATTAAGGAGTTGAATTTATATAATCTTCAATAAGATTTAATATTATAATTTATAACTGTCGCCAGTATATTCTGGAACTTACTAGGTCACACCAAAAAAAAATGATGAAGAGAGAAAATATACTTTAATCAAGTTGGACTTAATCATAAAGTTTCAGAAATTTTACGATTGAATATAAAAATATTTAATAAAAATAGTCAATATAAAATACTAAAACTTATTTGAGCATAATTAATATTTAACAAGAGTTAATTATAATTCTAACTAAAATTATAATATTATTTTAATTAAATTACTAAAATAACGGGAAAACCATCTTATATATTTATAAGTAAAGGTTTAATGTTTTAATCCGGATATCCACTTGAAATAAAATGTTGTGGACGTGCTTAAGTTATGTAAATGTTTTAATTTTGTAGAAGACATAACTATTCGGTCTTGGAAAATTTAGAATATAAAATTTGACAGAAAAGTCTTTCACAGTCACCGTGGAACTCGAAACAAAATCAGCCAAAAACTCGTCAGAGCACACGGGAAGGTAGTTGTACTTGTATTCTAGAAGTGACAGTGATGTTTGGTTTTTCCTTTTCAGAATGCTGGCTCAAGTGCTTATCATCTATTACGTGGACAGACAAGAATTTCTCTCTTCTCTTTGCTTTCACGGATTTCCCTGACCCCTTCTGGACGTTTAATTAATAATCAATTTCTTGTAATCAACTCGCGATATTCTTTAATTATTCCATATCTAGAAGAAAGGAAATGATTGTTCACTTCATCCAATTAAAATCTTTCGTTTAATATTATTTTATTTTATTTTATTTTATAAAATTTAAACTATTTATTTTATATGTCTCACGCAAGATTCATGCGAGACTTATATAAAATTTACTTAAATAAACTACTGAAATTTATTGAATACAATAAAATACTATAATATTAGATAGGAGATCTGAACTTCACCTCACCGTATAATTGTTGGCATTTCTCTATTACATTGAATCCAGTGAAGTGGTCTAGAAGACAAAGTCATTTTTGCAAGATTTGTCTACCAACCAAAAGATAACACGTCCTTTGTTATTGCCATTCTGGTCCACGTTTGCATAAGATGACATGAACCTGTGCACTTCCAAGCATAGAACTTTCTACCCAGCTCACGCGGTTTTTTTTTTCACTTTTATTGGTAAAGACAAAATGCTTGAAACCTAATAAATGTATACTGATGACTATATGAAGCACCTTGCTTCGTCCACCATTTTAACACAGACGTTTTAGCCATCTAATTCTAGAATCTAGATGCGTTTGTTGATTCTATCGTTTGTCATATAGTCCATCCAAGAAATTAACGAAAAGTGGAAACGCGTTTTTTGAAATTGGTCCGAAAAGTCAGAATCTAGAACACGAGCACTTGAAATAGTTTGGATGAACAAGCGAATGGAGTCCTTGAAAACACGCAGACAGTGCTAAGACCCGATAGGCCCAAACTAATTGTTATCTTCAACTTCAAATATAGAAAAAAAAATTCTCTGTCTAATATTATTTTATCTTATTTTATTTTATAAAATTTTAATTATTTATTTTGTGGAACTCATGTAAGACTCATATATAACCTATATAAATAAATGGTTAAGATTTTTTTTGATTAAAAAATAAAAAATAATTAATACTTATTAAATATAATAAAACACCATAATATTAGACAGAAGATCTGGAATTCAATACATCAAAGCTGGTCCTACTTTCCTGACGAAGGTGAAATAATTAATCTCCCACTTTTATTCAGTCATGCATGACTTGTCTGCCAAAAAAACCAGTTGGAACGTCTGTCATCGTCAGCTCTTACTTGGATCCCCAACCCATTAGCTGCCCACTGTAACTGGGGAAGGGAGAGAAACTTCTACCCTTTGTCAACAAAGTCTTTTTTTTTACTCCTCCGTCTACCCACTACCCCACATGCCTTGGATTTTAATACTCGTTTACGACCTCACTCAAACGTATATATAACAAGCATAGGGCGCCGACTAATTTCCAACAACATCAACAGCATATAATCGCCCTCTTCCCAACGACGATAAGATAAAGAGCATCACTGAAAGTCCAAGAAATGAGTAACCGAATTGTCACAGCCGAAGCTCATCCCACCTTCCACAACTACGCTGTTCCCAACCTCCAAGCCTCAAAAACCATTCTTCATCCTTATTCTCACCTTACCTTCGACACCCATCACCGAAAACGGAGCCTTTCCCTGAGAACTCAATCCAGGTCCATTAAAACCACTCCGATTTTAGCTGCAGTCAGCAACCCGTGTGTGAGAAGAGAAAATTTCTATGATTTGCTGGGCATTTCTGAGAGTGGAACTCTCAAAGACATCAA
>JANZLF010000009.1:6180418-6197026 GCA_026546835.1 Erythroxylum foetidum | reverse complement strand
AGTTGGGTTCCGAGACCGGGATCCGACATTTGAGATAAGTGTAAGTTATATGGAGTTGGGTCTCGGATCGGATCCAATAGTTGGGGTTCAGTCTACGGGTCAGGTCCCGACACTATCGAACCTAAAGTTGACAGCGTTGCAATTTTAGGGAGTTTTGCAAACTTAGTAGAGTAACCATCCTCGATGGTTTACTCTTGACATACAACAAACAACAAATCATGTTATCATGTAACTCACATCAACTTGATTTTTATCAAGTAATATCACATAACAACTTATCATTTTTGTCATATTTCAAAACCGAAATTCAAACATTTCATCATTTCTGTACAATTTTACAGAGCATACACATTGAAAAATTATCACATATTTCATACACAAAGTTCTTAAAACATTGCAATCATTCAATTTATTTAGATCATATGTGTATGCAATATTATGAGACTCGATTTCATTTATTTCACTATTCTGACTGTGTCTTTTACACTATCCCGTATCTGTTATGAATACCAAGCTCTTTCTTACTGTCCCTTATCTGTTGGCAATATAGGGCTCTTTGTACACATTTGGCCTTAGGCTCTAATCATGAATGTCTGAGCTTTATGCTCTTTCTCACCGGCAACATCAGTCATAACTACTTTTATATTTTATGAATTGGAACGAAATGCATTCCTTAATTTTAGTCATCACATTTGATCAATTACATTTGCATTCATGTTCTTGTTCACAATAATCATTGGACTAGGTCTGACATGAACATTCATGTTGAGAATCATGTAGTCAATCTCATTCACATTCAAGTAATACTTCTAATGTTTTAATCATGCATCAAAACTCCTCGCACATTTTATGTCCACAATTTAGTACATAAATTAGTACACATTCATCAATATCAAATTCAAATTAGTGAAGAAAAAAACAAGTCAAGTTGAGACCATCGTAGGTTACTCACTATTGCTCCCTTTTTGCTTATTGCCTTGAAGCTCCGACAATATCTGGAAGCAACCTCTCTACTTACTCTTCTATATGCAATCAAATACGATTTCATGTTACCACATAGTTCATGTAACTGAATATGCATTTTTATAAATTTTCATGTAACATACACGTTCAATGACATATGCCTAGGCATACTTTTGTAACAAACCAATGCAAATATCAATTGTACTCCAAATGTGTCAAAATTCATACACTCATTAACTATTCTAGCTTTCTTTTCAATATAGACTTTTAGGTCTACTTTATATGATCATTGTGACAAGAAGAATGGTGTATTTCTGTGACACTTTCCTCTAAAAAATTGTTCCCTTTTTCCTTAAGTTTCTAATGGCACAAAAATCATACAATTTGGTTCATTATTATTTGATTTATGCTCAAAATACTACAAACTGAGTACATTTGAAAATCTCTCAATTACAATATCTGACAATTACAAACATTATACCGATTGAAAACTAAGAGATTAATATACAACTTTTGTGAAGAAACCTTTGTCTGATTCCACCTACATCAATACCATTTGTTTGATAACAATAGGACATGATTTTTGCCACGGGTAGTGCTCTAGCCTAAGCTAATACTCAATTTTAAGCTAAATTTCAGGACCCTTAAGGGCATAATTCAAATTCAATTTCTTATTAAACAATGAAGCCAAATGTCCCTAGTTCAATTTAAAATAAGAATCATCTCTTTTGAAAATTTACATATGAAGATGTAATCAAAATACCGAAACATGTTTAGTAAAATATTACAGTTATTAGATTCTAGCACACCTCAATATTTTCATCCTAATTCATCGTCATCAATCTTTTCCGAATGGATTCATAAGTTCATATATTTTTGTGGAGATGAAGAACAATGTGTTATGAGTCTACTAGTTCAAGTCTCATGTTATTTGGATTTCAAAAGAAGAAGAAAATATAACAAAAAGAATAAAGGATGTTTAGAGAAAACACTATAGCTAACATGTTCCAACAATTCTTCTTTACCAATATCACATGCATTTCATTCCAATTCAAGTATCATTCTTATACCATTAAATATGCCTTAAATCTCAAATTTCTACTTACTTGTTAAGCTCAAATTCTACCTCAAAACCTCAAGCTAATCTAGCACTCCAAGCTTGCAAGATTGTTACAAAGTAAAGGGAAAAACAAGTTGAATTTCAGGTAGGAGAACGAACAACAAAATTCTGTTTCTTTGAATATCTTGTAAAGGTTAAAAATATAGAGTTGTTTTGGTCATTTAGCAAGGTTGAAACCAAATTACAGAGATGTATGTTAGCAGCAACTTTTAGTGGAGAGGAGAAGAGGAAGGTGAAATTTTCCAATTGCAACTTACCTTAATTTAACTAGGTGCAAGGTATCTCCAAACTACATTAACATGTGTCATTTAGCATGCAAGCCATTTATCTCCTCCTTAAGCTGCCACATGTCTCCTAATTACTAATTCATTTGTCATTCACTCATGCTGTCATTTGTCAACTAATTACTTATACCAAATGTCACCTAATTATTTATCCACGTGTCACAAAATAATTGGTCCATATTTCTTCATTTGTTAATCCAAAAATACTCCAAATTTCCAAAATACCCAAAATATCACCAAAATTACCACATCAATTTTAATACACTCCAATTTAATTTTAAAGACAATTAATCTACGATTTGCATTTTAATTGCATTTATAAATAGATTATACCCAAAAAATGTCAATGAATGCATGTAAACTTATTTCATGAATATCAACACAATTCACATCTTTAGTATGCCATATGATGCATGAAATGCACTTCTAATTTCTCAGTATACTCTCATTTATACTATTCTGGGACCCTAGCCCCTAACATGGGATATTAGGATGTTATAATTCTCTCCTCTTTAAAAAATTTTGTCCTCGAGATTTGTACCTTACTGACGAAAATGGTGGAGATATTGCTTTTTCATATGCTCCTTTGTTTCCTAAGTTGCTTCCTCAGTCGAATGATTTCTCCATAAAACTGTCACCAATGGAATTTCTCGATTCGTTGGTTGTTTTGTCCGATATCCTACTATCTGAACTGGCTCCTCAACATAACTCATATTACTAGTAACTTCAATCTCTTAAGTCGGTAATACATGCATCAAATCTGATCGACATCACCTGAGCATAGTCACATTCAAAATATTATAGAACTCAGACATATCATTTGGTAAGTCTAATAAATATACCAATGGTCCTATCCTCTCAATGATCTCATAAGGACCAATATATCTAGGGCTCAGCTAGCCCTTCTTACAGAATCTCAACACTCCTCCCTAGGGCGACATTCTTAGAAATAGTTTGTCTCTTACACTGTATTCCAAATCCCGTCAATGCTGATCCACATAGCTCTTCTATCTATCTTGAGCCGCTTTTATTCAACTTCTGATCAATTTCGCCTTATCCATAGTGTCTTGTATTGGTTCTGGACCTTCAAACTTTCTAAAGCCCTCTTCATCCCAATACAGAGAAAATCGACATACTCTACTTTACAATGCCTCATAAAGTGCTATTCCAATACTATTGTGATAGTGATTGTTGTAAGAAAATTCAATCAATGTAATATATTGATCCCAAGCTCCTTGAAACTCCAATACACGTGCTCGAAGCATATCCTCAACAGTCTTTATTGTCCTCTCACTCTACCCATCTTCCTGAGGATGAAATGCAATACTAAAGTTTAACTTCGTACCAATAGCTAACTGCAAGCTCTTCTAAAATTTCGAAGTGAATCTGGGATCCCTGTCTTATACAATGGACACTGTAATCCCATACAATCTAACTACTTCATTCACATACCTCTGAGCCAACTGGTCTAATGAGTTATTCTCCCTCCTTAGTAAGAAATGAAACAACTTAGTTAATCGGTCCATTACAGCCCATATAGCATCACCTTGCCTCGGAGTCTTAGGTCAACCCATAATAAAATCTATAGTGGCTCATTCCTATTTACACTTTGAAATAGGCAACGAATGTAGCTTGCCAATTGGAGCCTGATGCTCATCTTTAATCTGCTAGCAAGTTAAACACTTAGCTATATAGTCAGCTGCTTACTTCTTCATCCCTGGACACTATAAAAGTTGCTTCACCGTATTATATATCTTGGTCGTGCCAAGATGTATAGTATAAGCATATGAGCTTCCTTTAAAATTTCCTTTCTCAATTCATCCATATTAGGTACACATAATCTCTGTTTTAACCACAATGTCTCATCTCGCAATTCAAATTTAGAATTTAGATTCATCTTAATTTTCTCAATCAGTTTCACCATTTTAGGATCTTTACTCTCTTTGAATTTGATCATGTAACATCAATCTAAACTTTAGTGTAGCTATCAATGCTTCAATATGCTCGAGATTCATCTCTAAATTTAAAGTTCTCAATTGAATCTAGCTTGGTAACCTTGATAACTGAATCTAAGCTACACTATTGTGTGACTTACTACTTAAAGTATCTGCCACTATATTCACTTTCCTTGGATGAAACTTTAACAAATAGTCATAACCTTTTAACAACTCTATCCACCTCCTCTATCTAATGTGCAACTCTTTTTGACTCAGCAAATATCTCAAACTCTTATGATCAGTGTATATTTGAAATGTCTCTATATAATATAATGTCTCCATATCTTTAGAGCAAAGACAACTATAGCAAGCTCTAGATCATGTACCAAATAGTTTATCTCATAAGACTTAATTGTCTCAATGCACAGGCTATCACCTTGCCATTCGACATCAATTCAAATCCCAATCCTTGATGTGAAGCATCACTGTAGACTACATATCCTCCAATTTTTGATGGAATAGTCAACATCAATGTTGTATTCAACTAATGTTTTAACTCCTCAAAGCTCTTATGATAATCATCATCCCATCTTAATGCTACATTCTTCCTCAGAAGTTTAGTTAGAGGGTCTGAGATAAAAAAAATCCCTCGACAAACCTCCAGTAATATCCATCCAATCCTAGAAAACTCCAGATTTGAAACACATTATTCGAAGCCTTCCATATCATTACTACCTCTATTTTCATTGGATCCACTTGAATACCATGCCCATTTACTATGTCACCCAAATACATTAGTTGACTCGGCCAAAATTCACATTTACTAAATTTGGCATATAATTGTTTTTCTCTTATAATCTATAAAATCATTCTCAGATGCTTAGTATGCTCTTCTCTACTTTTTGAGTACACTAAGATGTCATCAATAAACACTATCATAAAGCGATCTAAGTAGGTGAAACACCTTATTTCCCGATCTGAAGGTAAGCTAGGTAACTCAGCGGGAAACACAATTAGGACTTCCTTAACACAGGAATGTCTTGTATGTTTGCCCAGCTCTAGTATTACTAATATGGGCCATATAAGCCTCACATCCCCTTTGTATCAACCTCAAAGCACTCATGAATGAGATCATTCTGGTTGGCATTGCTTGGCTAATACCTCTGAACACTGCTATCAGTTGATTAGGAGATTTTAAAATGACCTTCTTAGTATAGCAATTCATGATAGCCCTATGAGTAGTGAGTCAATCCATGCCTAGAATATATCTTTCTCCATTAGCTGTAACATAATCAAGTCTGCTTCCATCTCTGTCTGATCAATTTCAATCAAACACCTATTGTAGATTTCTCCTATCACGGTGGTATTACCTATCGATTTGCTCACCTCTAATCCACATCTCAATAACTCTCTATCAAAATGTAACTTAGATGTCATATGTGATGGGATAAAAGAATGTGTAGATCTAGGATCTAGTAATGCAAAAGCCTCAAATTTAAATAATAATAATACACCTACAATAACATCTGGAAGATTATGTGCCTCCTGTCTCGTCATAGCATAAACTCTAGCTTGAGACTGCGGTTGGTTGCTCCACACCTTAGTCTTGATATAAGGACTCCCAGAGCTCACTCTACCTATACCACGGCCTCTCTATCCAGACCCACCATCTTTGCTATACTAAATAGTAGTTTCTATCACCATACTTCCTCTATTACTAGACTAAGGTTGAGTTATCCCAGAATAATCCCTAGTATGATGAGCAAGTAAGCCGCACCAAAGTAGGCTCCTATCAACTTCTAGCATTCACCACTGTGCTTCTTCCCACAATTCTCACAAGTTGGCAACTGACCCGATGCTTCACCTCTGTTATTACCAGACTAAACAGAAATACCTCTCTATCTGAACCCCAACTGTCTTGATCTAGTCGGTAGTTTGAAAGCTCAGGTCTAGCAGTTACTGAACCTTCTGCTAAAATTGCCCTGAGATTCACTGGGCCTCTTCTGTTTAGAGTCTAATCTATGCTTAGACTGACTATCCCTCAATAATTGCTCTATTCGTATTTAGGATGCTTTAAACTTAGTGAAACTGCTTAAGTTAGTAATAGCTAGCCTTGTCCGAATCTCCATGTTCAACCCATCTTCAAATCTCCAGCACTTGTCTTCCTCAATAGAAATCAAGGCAATAGCATATCCCATCAGCTCATTAAATTTAATCTCATATTTTGCCATATACATCCTGCCTGACTTCAAATCCATAAATTTCTTCATCTTTCTGTCCAGGTAGATCTTGAGTATATAATTATCTTTAAAGACCCTAAAAACATCCTCTCATCTTAATCTACAAGGCCCGATGGTATTGCTTGGAATAGTTTTCCACCTTTGGTAGGCTAAGCCTTGCAATAAAGATACTAGATAGTCAACTCATCCGACTCACAATCCATCTGATCAAAGACTCTCTCTGTCCTTTTTAGCCATATCTCAGCCTCTGTACGGTCTATACTCCCATACAAGTCCACAACCCCCTGCTTTCACAGTTTATTGTACCTTTTTTGCCTTCTCTTAGGAATTCTTAGAGGCATTCCCTTAGAATCTCTACTGGATTTTTTTGATCTTAGGTGAGCTGAGTGTTCCATTTGATTGCCTATAGCAAATGACCTATTAAAATAATAACTTCAATTACCATTCAAAATTTTCATAATTTCATACCTAACAATCCTATATATCCCTATAGATGCTAACCATGCTCTGATACAAACAACTATAGCACCCCACTCCCATCTGACACACGCACGTGCACCTTTTGGATACACATGCCCAAGTCTGACAAGAATGGTGTGTTAACTATTTCACCTTCACTTTACAACATGGCATCGTAAGCTAAGCCAAAAATTACACATTATTCTAAAAGTCAAAATTTCCTCATTTTATATCATAAACCATAAGTTACATTGTAGCATTATGTTCAACATCCATGTGTGCATAACATCATCCTATAAGCATCAACAGCTCAGTCTACACAGTATGCTACATAAATGACGAATCAAAAAAGATAAAAAAAACTATCTCTTAAGTCCTAACTGACTGACCTTTGAGCCATATCTGATCTCCACAAGTTATACAAAATCTCTTCTATGCAGTCTTAGAATTTAGGTTCGCTCTCTCAAACTTCAAATTGTCAACATTGCAATTTTTGTAAGTTTTGCAAACTCAATAGAGTAACCATCCTCGATGGTTCACCCTTGTCATACAACAAACAACATATCATGTCATCATGTAACTCACATCAACTTGATTTTTATCAAATAATATCACATAACACCTTATCACATTTATCATATTTCAGAAAAAAAAATTCAAACATTTTATCATTTCAATACAATTTTGCAGAACATACACATTGACAAATTATCATATATTTTATACACAAAGTTCTCAAAACATTGCAATCATTCAATTTATTTAGATCATATGTGTATGCAATGTTATGAGAATTGATTTCATTTATTTCATTGTTGTGACTGTGTACCTTTTCACTGTTCCATATCCATTATGGATATCGAGCTCTTTCTTACTGTCTCTTATCTATTGGGGATATAGGGCTCTTTGTACACATTAAGCTTTAGGCTCTAATCACGAATGCCTGAGTTTTAAGCTCTTTTTCATCGGCAACATCAGTCATAAATACTTTTATATTTCATGAATTGGAACGAAATGCATTCCTCAATTTCAGTCATCACATTTGATCAATTACATTTGCATTCATGTTCTTGTTCACAATAATCATAGAACTAGGTCTGACATGAACATTCATGTTGAGAATCATGTAGTAAATCTCATTCATATTCAAGTAGCACTTCCAATGTTTTAATCATGCATCAAACTCCTTGAACGTTTCATGTTTGCAATTCAGTATGCATTCATCAATATCAATTTCAATTCAGTAATAAATAAAACAAGTCAAGGTGAGACCATTTTAGATTACTCACTATTACTCCCTTTTTGCTTATTGCCTTGAAGTTCTGGCAATATGTAGAAGTGGTCTCTCTACTTTCTCTTTTATATGCAATCAAATACGATTTCTTGCTACCACATAGTTCATGTAACTAAATATGCATTTTTATAAATATATCATGTAACATGCATGTAACAACTCATATCTCTCAATTCCAAGATCCAAATATTACAAACTTTATACCAATTGAAAGCTAATAGAATAAGCTACAACTATTGTGAAAAAAACCTTTGTCTAATTCCACCCACATGAATACAGTTTATTTGATAATAATAAGATGTGATTTTTGTCACAAGTAGTGTTATAGCCTAAGCCAAGACTCAATTTCAAGTTAAATTTCTAGACCCTTAAGGACATAATTCAAATTCAATTTCTACTTAAAGATTGCATTCAAATGTCTCTAGTTCAATTTAAAATAAGAATCATCTCGTTTGAAAATCTACAGATCAAGATATAATCAAAATACCGAAACATATTTAGTAAAATATTCAAGTTATCAGATTCCAGCACACCTCAATATTTTCATCCTAATTCATCATCATCAATCTTTTCTTAATGGATTCAAATATTCATATATTTTGTTGGAGATGAAGAACAATGTGTTATGAGTCTATCGGTTCATGTCTTATGTCATTAGGATGTTAGGAGAAGAACTTATAACAAAATCAATTTTAGTACACTCCAATTTAATTTTCAAGACAATTAATCTATGATTCGCATTTTAATTGCATTTATAAATCAATTATACCTAAAAAAGTCAATAAATGCATATGAAATTATTTCATAAATATAAACACAATTCACATATTTAATATGCCATATAATGCATGAAATGCACTCCTAATTTCTCAGTATGCTCTCATTTACACTATTTTGGGGTCCTAGCCCCTAACATGGGATATTGGGATGTTACACTTCTCTCCACCTTAAGAAATTTCATCATTGAAATTCGTACCTGGTTGAAAAAATAGGTGGAGATATTGCTTTTTCATATGCCCCTCTGTTTCCCAAGTTACTTCCTCACTCGAATGATTTCTCCATAAAACTGTCACCAATGGAATTTCTTGATTCGTGGGTTGTTTTTTCCGATATCCCACTATCTAAACTAGCTCCTCAACATAAGTCATATTACTAGTACTTCAGTCTCTTAAGTAGGTAATAAATGTATCGGATCTGATCTATATCTCCTGAGCATACTCACATAGAATACATTATGTAACCGAGACATCTTATTCGATAAGGCTAATTGATATGCAATGGTCCTATACTCTCAATGATCTCATAAAGACCAATATATCTAGGGCTCAACTTGCTCTTCTTACCGAATCTTAACACTCCTCGCTAGGGCAACACTTTCAGAAACACTTTGTCTCATGCACTATACTCCATATCCTGTCGATATTGATCCACACAACTCTTTTGTCTATCTTGAGCAGCTTTTATTCAACTCCTAATTAGTTTCACCTTATCTATAGTGTCTTGTATCAATTTTAGAACTTCAACCACTCTCAAGCCCTCTTCATCCCAATACGGAGGCGATCAGCATACTTTGCTATATAATGCCTCATAAGGTGCCCTTCCAATACTACTGTGATAGTGATTTTTTTTAGTAAATTCAATCAATGCGATATACTAATCCCAAGCTCCTTGAAACTCCAATACACATGCCTAAAGCATATCCTCAATAGTCTTGATTGTCCTCTCACTTTGTCCATCTATCTGAGGAAGAAATGTTGTACTGAAGTTCAACTTTGTACCCATAGCTGATTGCAAGCTCTTCAAGAATCTAAAAGTAAATCTAGGATTCCTGTCCGATACAATAGACACTGGAATCTCATGCAATCTAACCACTTCATTCACATACCTCCAAGCCAACTAGTCTAGTGAGTTATTCTCCTTTACTGGTAAGAAATGGGCCGACTTAGTTAATCGGTCCACTATAACCAATATAACATCATTTTGTCGCAGAGTCTTAGGCAAACCTATAACAAAATCCATAGTGATTCGTTTCCATTTCCACTCCGGACTAGGCAACAAATGTAGCTTCCCAATTAGAACCGGATGCTCAGCTTTAAGCTGGTAAGTTAAACACTTAGCTACATAGTCAACTACTTGTTTCTTCATCCCTGGCCACCAGAAATGTTGCTTTAGCATATTATACATCATGGTCGTGCCAAGATGCATAGCATAAGCAACCATATATAAGTTTCATCTAAAATTTGCTTTCTTAATACATCCATATTAGGCACACACAATCTCTGTTTTAACTATAATGTCTCATCTATCAATTTAAATTCAGAATTTAGATTCATATTAATTTTCTCAATCAATTCACCATTTTAGGATCTTCGCTCTAAACTTTTCGAATTCGATCATGTAACATCAGTCTCAACTTTAGAGTGGTTATCAATGATTCATTATGCTCGATATTCATCTCCACTTTCAAAGTTCTCAATTGAATCAAGCTTGGCAACCTTAATAACAGAATATGGGCTACATTGCTGTGTGACTTCTTACTCAAAGCATTTGCCACTATATTCATTTTCCCCAGCTGATACTCAATCGTATAGTCATAATCTTTTAACAATTGTATCCATTCCTCTGTCTCATGTTCAGCTCTTTCTAACTCAGTAAATATCTTAAACTCTTATGATCAGTGTATATTTGAAATGTCTCTTTATATAAATAATGTTTCCATATCTTTAGAACGAAGACAACTGTTGCAAGCTCTATATCATATACCAGATAGTTCATCTCGTTAGACCTTAGTTGTCTCGATGCATAGGCTATCACCTTGATATTCTGCATCAATACACATCCTAATCCTTGATATGAAGCATCATTGTAGGTTATATATCCTCCAATTCTCGATGGAATAGTCAATACCGATTCTATAGTCAATTGATGTCCCTTATAGCTCTTTTGACAATCATCATCCTATCTGAATGTTGCATTCTTCCTCAGAAGTTTAGTTAGAGGGGTTGAGATCAAAGAAAATCCCTCGACAAACCTTCAGTAATATCCAACCAATCTGAAGAAACTTTGGATTTCAAACATAATCTTCGGAGCCTTCCATTTCATTACTACCTCTATCTTCATTGGTTCCACTTGATTACTATGCCCATTTACCATATGACCTAAAAACATCACTTGACTTAATAAAATTCACATTTACTAAATTTGGCATATAACTGTTTTTATCTCATAATCTGTAAAATCATTCTCAGATGCTCAACATGCTCTTCTTTGCTTTTTGAATACACTAAGATGTCATCAATAAACATTATCACAAAGAGATCCAAGTAGAGTTGAAACACCTTATTCATCAGTGCCATAAATGCATCTGGAGCATTAGTTAACCCAAATGGCATTGCTAAGAACTCATAATGTCCATACTTGCTCCCAGAACCACTATTTGGTACGTCAGCCTCTACTATCTTTAGCTGATAATACCCAGACCTCAAATCCAAATTAGTGAACACCTAAGCTCCTAGTAGCTAATCAAATAAGTCATCAATTCTAGGCAACAGGTACTTATTCTTTACTGTAACCTGATTCATTTGCCTATAATCAATACACAGTCTCAAAGTGCTATCTTTCTTCTTCACAAATAAGACTGGAGCTCCCTAAGGTGAAACACTGGGTCTAATGAATCCCTTTTTAAACAACTCCTATAACTAAGCCTTAAACACCTTTAGTTTCACATATGTCATCCTATATGGAAGAATAGATATAGGAGCAGCACCTGGAACTAAGTCAATTGTGAATTCTGTTTCCCGATTTGAAGGCAAGCCAGGTAACTCAGTAGGAAACACATATAGGAATTCCTTAACCACAGGAATGGCCTACATATTTGGTTCAGCTCTAGTATCAATAATGTTGGCCAGATAAGCCTAACATCCCCCTTGTATTAACCTCAAGGCACTCATGAATGAGATCAGTTTGGATGGCACTACTTGGCTAATACCTATAAGCGTTGCTCTCGGTTGATTAGGATATTCTAAAATGACTTCCTTGGTATAGCAATTCATGATGGTCCTTTGAGTAGTGAATCAATCCATGCACAGAATAACAACTATCTCCTTTAACTGTAACATAATCAAGTCTGCTTCCAACTCTACCTGATCAATTCAAATCAAACACCTTTTGCAGACTTCTCCTATCATGGTGGTACTACCTATCGATGCATTCACATCTAATCCACATCTCAATAACTCCCCATCACATTGCAACTTAGATGCCATAAGTGGTGTGATAAAAGAATTCATAGATCCAGGATCTAAAGATACAAAAGCCTCAAATGTAAATAATAATAATACACCTGCAATGACATTAGAAGAGTCCTATGCCTCCTGTCTCGTCATAGCATAATCTCTGGCTTGAGACTACGATTGGTTGCTCCGCACCTCAGTCTTGACAGAAAGACTCATAATCCTCACTTTATCTCTACCACGGCCTCTCTATCCAGACCCACCAGCTTGGTTCTGTTGAATAGTAGTTTCTATCGCCATACTTCCTCTCCTACCAGACTAAGCTCCAGTTGGCCTAGAATAATCCCTAATATGACAATCAAGTGAGCCGCACTAAAGACAAGCTCCTATTAACTTCCAGCATTCACCATTATGCTTCTTCCCACATTGCTCACAAGTTGGCAACTGACTCGATGCTTCACCTCTGTTATTATCAGACTAAACAGAACTACCTCTTTGTCTGAACCTCGAATATCTCGATCCAATTGGTGGTCTAAAAGCTTGGGTCCAACGCTTACTAAACCTTCTGCTAGAATCGCTTTGAGATTCGCTGGGCCTCTTCTGTCTAGACTTTGATCTCTGGTCAGACTGACTATCCGTCAACAATTGCTCTATTTAGATCAAGACTGTTCTAAGCTCAGTGAAACTGCTCAAGTTAGTAATAGCTAGCCTTGTCTGAATTTTCATGTTCTACTCATCTTCAAATCTCCTTTCCCTTCTCTTAAGAATTCTTAGAGGCATTCCCTCAGGTCGAGACACAGACGATTCTTTTCTGATTGATGGGATATTAGAAAATATAATCGTTCATATAACTTGGGGACTATAACCCTAATTCTTTATATAGTTTTAGCCCATTATAAAATAGAAATCAGACTGTTTGGTCTCTACATATTAAAGCTCATTCTTTATTAGATGTTATATAACCCAAAGTCTTTAACTTTAATAGATCACTTTAGCATGGCTTAACCTTATGATAGCTCATAATATACAATTAATTTATAAATATATGTGCCCACACATTAGATTAAATTTAACACTTTAAGGATTAAAAGGTATTCATTTGAACTTTTCAAATTTAAGATCAATTAATTAAATTAAATCCAAATCTAATTTTTATCATTTTTATTTCAATTTTAGATTTTTTTTCAATGACAATCAAATAATGTCATAAAATTATAGAATTAAAGTTAGATTTAATACCACTGTTAGGAAATCAAAGCAGGAACCAATCTCTCACACAATAAAATAATAACAAGACCTCTTTATTTTGATTTCCCAAAGGTGAAGATCACTATAAAATCTATAATATAATTAATATATAAAACCTAATAAAGCATGAATCTTAATTTATACATTAGTGTGAAACTTGATCCTTTTTTGTTATTTTTGTTGAACTGTTTCTGAAACAGGCCCATCTTAACGATCTTTAGCCACATAAATGTCTGACTTTTATTGATATCCATAGAACAAGTTGTGAGAATCCTACAACAATTGTAGAAAGGGTTAGGCAAGGAGTGCTAACTCCCTTAGACCCTAAGCCTATTTATAATATGTCATGAACATTTTAGTAATTTAATTGAAATAAAATTCTAATTTCAATTAATCATTAATTAACATTACAATTAGTTTTAATTAAATACTAGTTAAGCACAAATAAGATCTAATATCTCATTCAATAATAAAGTTTCTCAAGATTTACAATCAAATTTAACTTAACTAAAACATCTTTTCTCTTTTCAACTAGTTTTTTGTGTGTGACCCATTAGGTTCTAAAATATGTTGACAATGGATATAAATTCTACCTAAATCATATTTAGGACTAGATAAATTAAACTCATTTAATTTATATTTAATTCACTAATAAAACAATTTATGTAGATCAAGAATAGCATCTATCAGTGTATTATAACCATCCAAATATTTAAGAATATCAAAGTAAATTTGAATAATATTTATTTACATGATATTTTTATATAATTTAATCATTTCATCATGCAATGTTCTAATTAGACATAGAGCATAGAAGTAATATTTGCTATATTTAGGTCCAATCATGTTAGTTCTCTACTTTTAATAATTGATTCTATTGATCACATTAGCAAACTATTTGACAAAATGTTATTCCACCTTTGTCAAGGATTTCTTAAATCAATACTAATCGAGGACAACAAAACATTCTTCCTAATTACTTTAAAGTAATTTATCATATATCAATCACTCAACTACTTCTATGTAATTCATGTTATATCCAATGACATCCAACTAGGCTACTTTCAATTACAATAATTTATAACTAGTATGAAAATATAAAAATCCCTATATCAATTACTTTGGTGATCCCAAGTTAAAAGATCACTTGTATATTTATCACAATAAGAATTTTCATATACATATAAATAATATTTTAAATGAAATTTTCATATCGAATTAATTAAGTGAACTTGTTTGCGAATAAACATCTACATGTTTGTTTAAATATCTCTATAATATAATCTACAAAATTGATTATTTCTTTCATAAGGAAGAAACATAACGTGTTCTAGTTTTTATAAATATTTTATTAATATTTAGTTTTAATAGAATAATAACTATGAACAATTTATGAATAATACATAAATGTAATATAAATCTCATAATTATAATCTTCTTAGAAATTTGTTTCCAATATATATTTACCTCATAGACTTCATTATATACATCTTGTAATTTGAATACAGCATCTTTCAATTAGTAGACATGATAAGAGATATTTCTATTAGATAACCAAAGTATTCATTCTGGAAAACACCCAGCGTCGTGAATCACGTGGTCACGTGGCCACGTGATCCCAAACCAATGGTGGGTGGCTTTCAGCCACTCAAACTCTATGACTATATGTCGAATATATCATGCATAATAATATTAACAAAACTCCGATCTGCAATACCACTCATTTTGTGTGTGGCTAAGCTCCTCTAAAATCTAAAGTGTGTAACAAATGATAGCTACCCTTCCTCTTCACCACAGGTGAAGACGTCACAACATAACTGGCCGCTGATTGTACGTCAAAATTTCTATTTCGATTACGTTTTTCAACCTTTTTCTCTTAAATTTCAGTTATACATTCTCAGCCCTCAAATTTTTTATACTTGATAACAAGCAGATCTGATATTTTGTTTACTCTAAATATGCTCTCTCATTTTATGCATTCTCCAAGAGAGACACATTTTGTTACTGTTAAGAAAATACTGAGATATGTTAAAAGGTAACACTTCACTTGGAGTTTTTTTTTTTAATATCTAAGTCAGCATAACAGACTATAAATCTAAAAGGCTATACTAACAGTGACTAGGGAGGATGCATTGATGGTGCTAAAAGCATCTCAAGTTACTTGTTTAAATTGGGTTCTTGCTATTTCAATTGGTGTTTCAAGAAGCAAGAGACAACAACGCAGTCTACTGCAGAAGTAGAATATATTGTTATAGCTCTTCCAGTGAGTCAAGCAATTTGGATCAGAAAAATGCTGAAAGATTTGGGACAGGAACAATCAGCAGCTACTTAATTTTGTGTGATAATATATCTGTTATTTCTATTTCAAAAAATCATGTGATTCATGGGAAAACTAATTATATGAAGATCAAGTTTCAATTTGACAGAGAAGTGCAATAGTCTAATGAAGTATTACTAGATCATTGTTCCTTTGAAAATCAACTTGCAGATATTTTCATAAAAGCTTTGTCCACAGAAATGTTTGAATCTCTTCAATAAAAAATTGGTGTTTGTCTCCAAAATGTTGAGGAAGAGTGCTGAAGCAATGACATTTTTGTTATTGGAGTCTATTATTGAAGAAATTTATTATTCTAGAAGTTCTTATTTTTGCTAGTAGTATTTGGATTTTTAATAGCAATCCTTGTGCAACTGAATTTTGTATAACTTGTAAGTTCTTTTAATAATCTGATCTACTATCATTTAAATATATATTATCTAATTATTTATTTTTAATAAAATTATGAATAATTTAATTTAACATTATATTTATATATTTAATAAATTTTAAATTT
>JANZLF010000009.1:6152702-6169456 GCA_026546835.1 Erythroxylum foetidum | reverse complement strand
TCTGCTTTTCCTTTGTATATTTCTCTTTGTTTATCATCAAAATTATTTAATAAGTGAAGTCTGATTTGACTTAACATTTGCAACTCACTTCAATCTTGAAGAGGATGGCCAGTCAAGAAACGTAACTTAATTTTGATTTTCTAAAAAGCTGACAGTAGCAAAAGAATATATGATTTCCAAAATGGTGTTTCTTGCGCTGATTTCCTAATTGTAAAGGTATTTAATGCACCATCAATCAATGTTATTATCAATATATGCTAATGTATATGATTAAGTGAATGTTTATAAAGTTGGAATCTTGAATCTTATATAAGAAGTGGTACTACATAAGCATAACTGAGAAATCTGGATATATTGCATCAACCACTACCACCATCACAAGGATTCTACCTCGTCACCATTAGCAATTGCCAAATTTGTTCCATCTTTTTCATGTCAGAAACTGTTTTTATATCAAGGACCATTTCAAATGCATATTTGATAAACCCTCGAATACACATAATATGTTGATGTACGAAAACCATAATGAAACAAACATGTCCAAGAATTATGTAAAAAAAAAGATAATTAATGTGTAGTTAATTAATGTGTCTACTCTTCTTTGTATATTAAGGAATTATTTATACAAAGAAAAAATTTTGTTATGAATCCACAAGATATTAAGGAATTGTCCATTTAAAATCACTTTGTTCATTGTTATAATGGATTTGATCTATAAACCTCCTTCTTCTTCCTTAAAGCAAATTTCAATCTAGCTAACTTTGGATTTAGTGTAATCATCTTGTTTTCCATTCCAAATAATTTTTTTAGCATATTCTCAATATCTTTATTTTGAATGATTGGTAAAGGCAACAAGAGTACCAATAAACACTAATCTAATTAGGATAAAATTTACCAGCTTGCTTATATTAAGCATATGTTGTTCTAATATGTTATTCTTTTGAAAACAAATTTATATAGAGGTTGATATTCACCTTGGAATAACTTGGTAGTAGAGATAGAATCATAACTCTTATTATGGTGATCTAGCTTATATTCATAATTAGGCTAGCATATCTTGATCTAAAATGCTTCTTTTTATTGTGTTTATGATGAATGTATCCTTTGTAAGTAGCATATCATATTTTACTCTAAGAAATATATGTGCTCCTATACTACTTGACCAATAGAATCAAAGTGATCCAATCATATGCTTGCTTGATGATACTCTTCAATTTCTTTATGTATGGGATAAATTTGTGATTTTTTTGGCTAAGATCTTATTGATTGATGTATTATTTGTTGGCAGTATTTGTATTTTGAAAGAGATTAAAGAGAACATCACTTTGGTTAGTATAGATTTCGCATTAAAAGAGTATTTGAATTGATGAAGGATGACTAATGCGTTTGGTGGTGATTTATTAATATGGATGTATGACATGTAGCCTAAGAATCTTGTACTAATAATGGCTATTACACACTATTGAGGATAATTCACTTAGAATTTTTGGAATTTGTGTTAACATTAGTATTTTGGGATTTGTGTTGACTAATTAGGTCTTACAGAAGTAGTGGATTGGTGAACTTTGATGTGGATATTGTGAATTATAATGAAGTTATTAACATGATTTCTTTTGTGATAAAGTATGGCTCCACGGTTAAAAATGGTGGCTAACAGAAAAATGAGTTATGTTGCTTCTTCTATAAGACCACCACCTTTAAAGGAAGTTACTAGGTTTATGCGCTGGGAAGTTGAATAATGATATGGTAAGAGATCTAATAACAACATTGATATGAGCAGGAGTAAGAATCAATATGAGACAGCGTACATGATGGGGGCGAGTTTGTCATCCCAGTTTGACATATGTCCGAAGCTAGGACCGAGAGACTCAAGGAGGCTCTCTATGCACATGTGGGCTAATTTATGGAGAGGTTGGAGTGCACCTAGCCTATTAGAAGAGAGCTATTTGAATCACAACCCAAAATTGATTCATTTAGCTCAAATCCTTGTATTGGACTCACTTGAAACTTGAAGACCATTGTATTGGGCTAGCATCATCACTTAAGCCCAAGAGGGGAGGCGCGTCTATAATCAGACTTGGGAGCACGTTGAACCAAGCCTAGGTATGTTTTATTAATTTATTTTGGATTTTTTAAGATATATTTATTTTGGGCTTACATGTATTATTTAGCCCAAGTCTCATTATTTGACCTAGGTAGAAATACCCTCTTTAGGGTTAGGGAAAGATGACTTTTGAAGATATTATTGCTTTATGTACCGCTGGCCGTATTGAAATGAGAAAACTCTCTTGTTCTTTTAAACTTAGGAATCAAAACATCACTTATCAACTGAATTAGATAGCATGATTTTGATCCTAAACAACTTTCTTGGTTTGTTCTTTACCTGTTATCTAGGTTTCTCGAGATAAGTTCTTCGTAGGATCTAGTAGGTAAATTTGAAACCCTGTATATCAGATTTAATTTTAGTTAATTCGAATCTATATTTCTATGGTTTTTGTTTTTGGACTGCCTAGAACAAAGAAGGGGTATGATAACATCTTTGTTGTTGTTGATCGATTTAGTAAGATGGTGCATTTCATTGCATGCTATAAGACTGATGATGCTGTGCATATTGCCGATTTATTCTTTAGGGATATTGCTAGATTGCATGATATTCCTAGGTCTATTGTTTCAGATAAAGATGTTAAATTTTTGAGCTATTTTTGGCGTGTTTTGTGTGGAAAGTTAGGTACTAAATTGGTTTATTCTACTGCTTATCACCCGTTGATAGATGGACAGACTGAGGTGGTTAATAGAACCTTAGTTACCCTGTTGCATACTATAGTTGGTAAAACTTTGAAAACTTAGGGTGATTGTTTGCCATTTATTGAGTTTGCATATAATAGATGTATACATTCCAACACAGGTTCTTCACCTTTTGAGCTTGTATATGGTTTTAATCCTTTAACTGTCTTAATGTCTTTACCCTTGCAGGAGTTGTCTAGTATAGATGGCAAGAGGAAAGCCGAGATGGTTAGGCACCTGTATGCAAAGGCGACATAGCACATTCAACATAGAAATAAGATGTATGCAAAGCTAGCCAACAAAGGGCAAAAGTTAGTAACTTTTTAACCTGGTGATTGGGTTTGGGTGCATGGTTTCCTACCCATAGGAAGTCTAGGTTAGATTCTAAGGGTGATGGTCCATTTCAGGTGTTGGAACGGATCAATGACAATGCCTACAAGATTGATCTTCCAGGTGAGTACAATGTTTATGCTACCTTTAATATTGCTAACCTTTCTCCTTTTGATATGGAATCAGATTCGATGACGAATATTCTTGAGGAATGAGGGACTGATGTGAGCAGGAGTAAGGATCACTATGGAGATGACGTGCATGATGAAGATGAGCTTGTCATCCCAGTGGACTAATGTCCAAAGCTAGGACCAAGAGACTCAAGGAGGCTCTCTATGCGCATATGGGCCAATTTATAGGGAGGATGGAGTGCACCAAGCCTATTGAAGGAGAGCTATCTAAATCACAACCCAAATTGATTCATTTATCTCAAATCCTTGGATTGCACTCACTTGGGAATTGAAGACTATTGTATTGGGCTAGCATCATCACTTAAGCCCAAGAGGGGAGGCGTATCTATGATCAGACTTAGGAGAACGTTAGACCAGGCCTAGGCTTGTTTTATTATTCTATTTTGGACTTTTTTTAAGATATATTTATTTTGGGCTTCCATGTATTATTTAGCCCAAGTCTTTAATTATTTAACCTATGTATAAATACCCTCTTTAGGGTTAGGGAAAGATAACTTTTGATGATATTATTGTTCTGTGTGCCGCCGACCATATTCAGAGGAGAAAAGCCTCTTGTTCTTTTTAAATTGGGAAATAAAACATCACTTATCAATTGAATTATATTGTGGCGTGATTTTAATCCTAAACAACTTTCTTGGTTTATTATTTACTCGTAATCTAGATTACTCGAGACAAGTTTTTCGTGAGGTCTAGTAGGTAAATTTGAAACCCTGTGTATCATATTTAATTTTAGTTAATCCGGATCTATCATCTTCTTCTTTCCTTTAATCCAAACTTTTCAATCTTTCAATTCCATGGTGCACGTTAAACATGGTAATTGAAAAAACTGTAAGCATTAACATGGAAAGATCCTTCAAGTTCAAAACAAAGTATTTATTCAGTTATGACTATTTTTTTTATGTTTTTTAGTTCTTTTTTTAGTTTTGTGTTTAAGAACTCCAAAGTTTGATATCATCAGTTATGTATAATTCTTAGTTAAAATTGGTTGCTAAAGGTTAAGTTTATAATATCATTAATTAATTTTAATGTGAACTTGACATTGTGAATGCTAGGAAGACAATTATATTAAATGACAATATTTTGATTTGACCTAAGTGATCCTACAAGAACTAGGCCTTCATATGCAAATCTTTGTTCCAAAAATGGATATTTTCTTTCAATTTTGAATTTCTAAAACTTACATCTCATCTTTCCAAGCTTATATGTAATCTATGTACAAGTATATAACAAAGGCACTTAGCCTTTTACTTTACTAACCATTCCTAAAGAACCTTATACCTAAAATAAAAAAAGTAATCACACCTTAATTCATGATTAGTAGAGTGTGTGATTTAATATGGTTGTTAGGTATGGATGCAAAGAAATAAGTGTAGTGATGCCTATAAAAAAGACAATGTAAAACGGTTATCCTAACCACTGTCGTAACTGTTTGATTAGTTATTTGTATTTCAAGCTTTTTATGTAACAATTCCTTGAACTTTGCTTCTCCCATCTTTGTTAACATTTCCTTTTCGTTTCATACAGTAATGTTTTATGTAATTTCAATATTCAAATTTTTGAATATTGATTGGATGCATTGTATTTTTGAGATTGAAAGAATTATATTAACTAAGCTTTAAGCTTATATCTGAATAAGAAGCAGTGTACAATGGTCAAGCCCCTTAAAGGGGAGGGGTTGGGGAAGCAACATTCTAAATAGGAAAATTTGACAACCTAAAGTTTATATAAGAACTATTTAAACACAAGATGAAGAAGATTATAATTATCAATTTAAATACCAACCAAGTTTCATTTAAGTATAGAGTAGCAAGTGAGCATAGTTTTTATTAGGATTTCTCTAATCCTAAAGGTAGTATTAATTACCATTACATATTTATCTAAAGCTAAGCCTTTATGAAGACTATTGTTCCTTTCCCTCTAGATAGCATATATGCAGTATAGCAAAGTAGTTTTGAGACACAAGCATTCTATTTTAGGTTTTTAACATTTTCATGCCCATTTAACAATGAGTGGCCATTCCCTTTTATTACAATATAGTTTCATCAAATGTTGAATTTTAGACCAGATAACCTGAGAGTATAAACATTGAAAGAAGAGATGGGCAGTAGTTTTAGGAACCAACTGAAACTAATGCATATAGGACATTCTTTGCATGCTCCCTCCGTTAAAAGCTGAATTACCCTTATTTAATGTTGTTGGTGGATAGTAAATATGAATGGCATGCAATATTCTATGGTATGTTTTATGTGGCTTCACTCATACATCTCGAGTCAAACATGACAGTAATTTAAGATCTCTTTCGATTACTTAAGGTTCTTGGCTAAGATCTTATTTAATATCTTCTTTGCTTTATTTTGGTTATCTTCTTTGGTCGTCAGATCATTCTAACTCCTTCATCTTCTTCCTTCACGTGTTTCAGTGACTTCTTTTGTATGTCGGTTGAGATAAATGAGGTTTTTTATTTACTAGGTTTTTGTGTACTTGGTTTAATTTAGGTATTTGTTTGTTGTTTGAACCTCCCATTTGAGCTTCGTGCATTTTTAATCTTAATGGCCTACACCAATCGAAATTTGTTTATCGTATAAACTTCAGTTTATCATTGAATTAATATAGGATGGGTTAGACTTATAGTTCCAAATATCTTAGTTATGTCAATGGGTTATTTCATTGATGCTCTATAAAACGATTAGGTTCTCTTTACTTTTCATGTGTGAATCTTTACACGCATCTTTTTTAATATAATAATAACTTTCTTCTAAACATATTACATAATTCGTATATGTTGCAATAATGTATTAATCAAAGTATTCATATTTTTCTTTACTTATTATATTTGTAAGTAGTACGTAATTAATTTAGGTTAAATATAACACTTCTAACATTAATTTTAAATTTCAATAACAATATCTAACCCATTCAATTCAATATTCTAACTTTATAAAATTAAGTTATTCGTTTTATGTTCCCATACAAAATCAAGTTGACTAAGAATTTTCCCCCTCATGTCCTTAAGTGCATCTTTGAATTCTCTTCTAACATATATGACTACAAAAAATAGATATTCTATTAATAAATAATTTTGATCTTAAGGCATAAGCCTTAACCCATAACTCATGATGCACTTCCCGTGAGGCATATTGTTGAAAAATACCACGACTTTAGGAGTCACAACGAGAACTTGATTTCTTGATTCACAGGTGTAAACTTTAGTGATTAATTCAATTGGTTAATACTTAGGTGATGTTATGTTAAGTTTAAATGTTCTCTAAACTTTGGCGAACATAAAGTATACTAACTATGGAATCACTGTTTGAAATTAACAATTTTGGCATAAATGAGTAATGTTGATAGATCTTGGATGTATAGATGATTAACACCTGATGGTTTCAATAATCCTGAGTTTGTTGAGCGAGTTGAAGCTTTTATTCATTATACATATTCTCAACATGCATATATGGATGACCCAAAGATCAGATGTCCATGTAAATAGTGCAAACACATTTGTTTCCTTCCTATTGATGAAGTTAATGGGCATTTCTCGAGAAAGGGTTTGTCCTCAATTATTTTGAGTGGACACAACATAGCGAACCATTGATTTGTAGAACCTTAAGGGGTAATCAAGGACAATCGTCTATGAACTTAAATGAGTTTGAAAGGGGATTGGATTTACAATAAATAATGTGGATGCAACCAAAAATTCTTACATACAAATGGTTTATGATGCAGACGATTATACCTTTTAAGAAAATATAGAAAATCTTAAAGAAGAACCAAACCCACATGTAAAATAATTATTTAAGTTAGTACACTCATCTGACTAAGAATTATGGCCAAATTATGAGAAAATGACTCGATTGTCTTCAATTGCTCGAATATTGAACATAAAGTCTAAATGGCATATTTCTAATCGTAGTTTTGATAAAATTCTTGAATGGTATAATGAATCATTGCTTCCTGATCATACAGTGGTTGATAGTTTTTATAATATTAAGAAACTTATTAGGAGTCTTGGTTTACCTGTTGAAAAGATTGATTATTGCAAATTAGGATGTAAGTTGTATTAGGGAGATGATATGGAATTATAAGAGTGAAAATTTTATGATCAATATAGGTTCAAGCCTAGAAAGTGTTCAATGAAATAGAAATTAGTATCCTAAAAGCAAATGTATTATTTTCCGCTAACTTCGAGACTTCAAAGACTATATGCTTCCGATGTTACTGCATCTCACATAAGATGGCATAATGAATATGAACAGGAAGATGGAATAATGAGTCATGCATCAGATGCAATAGCATGGAAACATTTTAGTGACACTCATTTTGAGCTTGCAACAGAAAGTCGAAATGTTAGGTTGGGATTGTCGACGGATGGATTCCAACTATTTGGTCAATGCGGCCAGTAATATTCATCACAGCCAATCATAATTACTCCTTATAATTTGCCTCCATGGATGTGTATGAAAGAGGCATATATGTTCTTGACAATGATTGTGCCAGGGTCTACAAATCTAAAGCATAAAATTGATGCATTCTTACAACCATTGATATCTGAATTGTGGCATCTTTGGGAATATGGTGTTCAAAAATATGATGTGTCTCTGAAACAAAATTTTGTATTAATACCAACTTTGATTTAGATCATTAGTGATTTTTTTTGCATATACCATGTTGTTTGGATAGAGCACAACAGGAAAATTGGCTTGTCTTTATTATGGCAATGATTTTATTGCATTTTATCTTCCAAAATGAGGGGAAAACATGTTGGTTTAACAATCACAGGAAATTTCTTCCTCCAGATAATCTATTTAGACGCAATAAACAAATATTCATTAAGAATAGGATGGTAAAAACACCTCCTCCCCATCACAAAGCCGGTGAAGAGATTTTACAGCAGGTTGACGAATTAGGATTGCTGAAAGTTACATAATTTAAAGCTGATGAAGTTAATACAAACATTAGTAAAAACTTTGGTTGGAGAAAACGAAACATCTTTTGGATTTGCCATATTGGAAAACTAATATGATTTGTTATAATCTAGATGTGATGCAAATTGAAAAAAATATTTTTCATAATTTGTTCAATACCATAATGAACATTGAAGGGAGGACAAAAGACAATGCAAAATCATCAGTTGATTTGCAACTTTTTTATAAAAGAAATGAGTTACATAAAGATATTCGCACTAGTAAATATATGAAAGCATGTTACACTTCGGACAAAAATAAAAGGAAATATTGTGTGAATGGTTAAAAAGTCTAAAGTTTTCCAATGGATATGTTTCAAACTTGGCAAGGTGTGTGCACATGAGGAAGTACAAATTATTTAGGATGAAAAGTATTAATTTTCATGTGTTTATGCAAAGGATAATTCCAATTGTAGTTCGGGAGTTACTACCAAATAAGGTTTGGGAAGTAATAACAGAATTAAGTTTGTTTTTCAAAAGTTTAACATTATCTAAAATCAAGTTAGCTGAAATGGAAAAACTAGAAAGGAAAATTTTGGTAATTTTATGTAAGTTAGAAGGGATTTCCCTCCAAGCTTCTTTAATTGTATGGAGAATCTACCTATGCATTTAGCACACGAGGAAAAACTAACTAGTATAGTTCAATATCGATGGATGTATCCATTTGAGAGATAATTCAATGAAAATATTGTAATTAAAGTAATAACATATTTTGATAACTAAATTGTAATAACCCTATTCGCTAATATAGGTATTTGCATCATTTAAAAAAAATGTCAAAAACAAGGCTAGAGTTTAGGTTCAATATGTAATGCTTATTTAGTGAAGGAATCTAGTACATTTTGTTCACATTATTTTGAGCCACATGTTTATACAAGAGAAAGAAAAATTCCTCGTAATGATGATGGGGGAGGAACGAGTGATGCTAATGGTAACTTATCCATTTTCACATATCCTGGATGAACGTATAGATGTTTAACAACAAGAATGTTAACAAAGGAAGAAATTGAGGCTACCCATAGTTGCATTTTACGTTTTGTGATGTAAGTTAAAATTGATTATTTGGGTTTTGAAATTTAGTGTTATTCATAAATGAAATACATAATAATGTTTTTAGATTATACGAGAAATTGTTACGCGACAAAACACAGGATGATATCAATAAAGAAGTTGGAAGACACTTCCTTGATGGTTTGAGAAATATATAAGTTCTCACTTACAAATATTGGAATGATTGAATTATAAGATTTTAAGTGTTCAAATGACATTATACTCTTTGATATAATAATTTCTTTTGTGTAGGCCTTAGAAAATCCAATAGAGAACAAGTGTATATGTGATGTTGCGAAGGGGCCTCTACAAACTGTTAAATCGTATCTGGTGTATTTCATTAATGGATACAAATATCATTAGAATATCATGGTCATAACATGACAACAATAAATAGTGGAGTTTGCATACAACAAAAATTAATGGATTGCTATAGTAAAATTATTGAGATACCTGCAAATGAGTACCCTACATTACTAATAAAGTGAAATTGGATATTTAAGTGTGACTGGGTTGATCCAAATGTTGATACAAAGGAGCACAGTCGACACAATCTAGTTAAAATCAACATCCGAAGAAGATTGAGACAATTTGAACTTTTGCTGTTGGCAATGCAAGCGATTCAGGTGTATTATGTCCCTTTTTCTAGCTTACGACAAGATAAGTCAGATTGATTAGCTGTTTGCAAAGTTAAACCTAGATGTATTTTTGAACCACTTGGAAAAAGAGAATAAAGAATTGAAAGTAAAGCATTTCAAGAAGATGTTTATGAAATAAATGCATCTGTCACATATAATGATAATAAGCCTTTAAACGATCCATCTAATTAATATGTTGAAATTTTATCTAGAGAGAATGAGGAGGTCTAGAGATCTGAAGAGAAGCTTGAGTTTGATTCTTATTCTTCAAAAAAGAAGATGATTGTAATTTACAATTAAGTGATGATAGTGATTAATTTGTGTTTGTAATTGAATATTATATTTAACAAATCAATTATTTCCTTTTTATTATATTGTGTAAAATATTGAATTCAAATTCTTATATTTATAGAAAATTCAATCAAATATGTGATGTCGCAAGTGGATAGATTAATTCATATCATTAGGCATATTGAAGATGTATAAGTGCTAAACTGGACTACTTCCACTTATCATCGAGCTTGGAGTTGAACATATCATGATTTTATTCTAAATCGACATTTGCAAAAAATATACTTCTTAACATTATTAATCAAGGAATGTTGACATGGAGACTAGTTCCAAATGGTACTAATTCATTTCGTTGGGAGTATTGTGGTAAAATTGTCCCTATAAAGGAATAAATAATGTAGAAAAAATCCCCACTTTATATACTAATGATTGTTTGCCTTCCAAGGCCGATCTTCTACTTCAAGGTGTTTAGTATCATCTAAACAACATCACTGTCCTTATTATGTACATCTCATTTCCTTTTATGAAGCTATTTTATATATTCACATTTAATGGTATATACTACATGTTGTTTTAAGTTTCCTTGAATCTCAAAGATGACATATATACCCATGGAGGCGAGAGTGATGTCACAATAGTCCATAAAGGATTAGAGAAATCGGTTGTTTGGAAAATTCTTCAATTTTATAGACTTCTTCTGGACATTCACGTATACATGTCACTCCAATTTTGGTTCGTTTAATGGTTTACTAATCTAACAATATCTATGTTCTATACTGATTATGTTTTAGGTTAACCGTTTCATTCTAGCAGTTCATCTAGAGAGTTTGTCTTCTATACTAAATCTGGTAACCCATTCACCGTATCCTTTACAAGTTTAGCTATAGCGGAAGCGTTGTTGCAAGAAGGTATTAAAAACCTATACTCGAGGGAACTATCACTGTTTCAATTGGTGTCTTCGAACATGTAAGGACCCTTCCTAGTAATCTAGACTTCAGGGATTCATTTACCTTTACCGACTCTCATGTCACTTGGAATCTAAAAAAATAATTATATCATTGTCATTTATCGATGCAATAAACTGGACTCAGCTCTAAACTTGATTTATTATTGTATCTGTAAGAATTTGTCAAACAACCTCTCTACTAGTTAGGGGTTAAGTTACATACTATTGAGTGTGGACTGTTATTGTTCTTGTTCTATAACTGTAAGAATTGTTAACCTTCTAATTCAAAGTTTGTACTTGAACATTATATTCAACAAATCACCTTATCTCCTTTTCAATATATTGTGTAAAATCTTGAATTGAAATTCTTATATTCTTAGAAAATTCAATAAAAATGAATTTAAGGTTGAAATATGCCATCAAAGAGACAATGTGATATAATACGACCTAGGTTCAGACAATGATTCAGAGGTACTTACTATCAACGTGAATCATTATAATCTACAACTGTAACTAAATCACCTCCTCCTCCACCAGCTACTACAGTTATAGATTACGTATAACTTGATGTTCCTGATGCTACACCATCCACCACTCCTACATCATTCACTACCCTTATAGTGACATAGATATTAAGGTAAACGATGTGGAAGAAGGAGACGGTTGCCAGCTTAGAGTTGAGGGACTTGATATTTTTATAATTAAGTTATAGGTTTTATTTTTTGTAAATGGTATAAAATTATTTGTTTTTATATTAGGTTGATTCTGTCTAAAAATATGACATCTAAATTTAAGGAGAAGATTGATCTTGAGGGTTATGTATGGAAGAATATCTCTCAAGCCACAAAGGAATTTACTATCAGGAGTTTGAGGTACTATAAAAAATATTATTTTCTTTTGTTAATTTATTTGTATACATTAATTAGATAAATATTATTACATTATAAGTATTTATAAAAATTTTCCTTTTATTTCAGAAAGAATTTTTATGAGATTCTAAATTTGACGCAGTCATATATAAAGTATAGGAGAGACGAGTACGTACACATTATCATGACTTTATTGGTGCGATACACAAGGTTGGTGTACAACCGTCTTATATTTCTAAACAAATATGGAGTCATTAGAAGCAGTATTGGACATCACCTGTGGCAATGTCCATTTTAGAGCATAATTCGACCAACAGATGTGGAGGACTGGAGGGAGAGAGTCTTCACATACATACGGGAGGATCTATTATCCATCACGAGCATGCAGAGAGACTTGTAAGTGTCTAAACTTTACACTTATATTCTAATTGTTTTACTTTATTGTATTTCAATTTACATTGATGTGCGAATTTGGAATGAAAATATGTGTATTATGGATAATGATAATGGTATAAATGTTTGGTGCCATATATGTCTGCGTTGAGTTATTTTATTTGTTTAACAGGTAGTAAATATCATAAAAATAGAGGAAACTCTGTTGAAATTTTTATAAATTTTAGTTCACTTATAACATTTTATTTTTATACAAAAAAAATCTACGGGCATGAGGCTTACACCCCATCAGCTCTTTTTGCATACTCACACTAAGAAGCATGACGGTGTGACATTTGTCAATAACCAATGTAGAGAACTTAATGTATGTGAAATTTATGCTTTAATATTAATTTTTAATAATTATCACTTACTAATATAAACACTGCCTCCTAATAGGACCAAAAAGAAGAAAGCCTTTAGTGATAGCCTCAACACGAACAAGCTATTGATGAGAGTTAGACATATCTTAATGCAGTGGGTAGTAAGGACCATAATGGAAGGATCTTTGGGTTAGGTTCATTTATAAACATATGTTATTCGCAATCTTCTACGTCCAGTACAACAACATCCAATAGACAGTCTACAACCAATGAAGTCAATGAGCTTTGAACCATAGTGCATACATTGATAGATTACATAGCTTAGCTGAGACATGAGGTGGATGAGTTGAAGGGGAAGGGTAGCACCTCAAAGTGTCCATAGTCACCATGACAATAGTGTACTTGTAGTCATTTGGTTTTAATTACAAAGACTTATTATATACAATTTAATGTTTTAACTATCAATAAAGATAATTTTAACTTTATATCATCAATCAACTTTCTGTTTAAACAAATTAAACATATAAACAAATCAAAAAATTATGCACAGATAATTCATAACTGTTGAAATTATGCATTAATCATAAGATCATCAAATAAAATTTAATGTTGGGTTTTTTACAAATTAAATTATTTACCGACAAAAAATACAAGTATGTCAGTAAAATCCATTATATTTAAAAAGAAACACCACAAATCGTTGGTAAAATGTAAGATATTTATTAATGGAACAAAGAGTAACCATTGGTAATATTGATAGTCATTGCCAACTTTACCTTTAGGATTTGTTGAACTGTCGGTATAATCACCAATAGTCATTCATAAACGTCGATAATGTTACCGACAGAATAATCAATAACGTCGGCAAATATTCCAACTGACAGAACAAGGTCGTAGGTAAATTTACCAATGATACATAAAATGTCTATCGGTAAATTTACCTATTTCTGTTTTTACGACACCTTTTTCTGTCTATTGATTCTGTCGCCAATTTATATTACTGTCGAAATCTAAAAGTTTTCCGTTAGTAACATCCATTGCTAAACAACATTTTTCTTATAGTGATTAAAGCGAACAATTTTGAAATTAAGCTTGATTTATTAAATATTTTGCAATCTATTGTTCAATTTATGGTTTACCGCATGAGGATCCAAATGATGGAAATTTGCTATCCAAGGAGACAACAAGGATGAGGCTCTTTCCCTTCATATTGAAAGATCGGGCAAAGGCATGGCTAAATTCTCTTATTCTGAAGCATGTAACTATATGGGAAGAGTTAGTTCAAGGTTTCCTAGTTAAATACTTTCCATTAACTAAAACAACCTGGATTGTCAATGTTGGACCCCAAATTTTTCTTTAATTTTTATTTATTTTATTTTTTACTTTTCTTACAATTTAACCTATTAATTTAGCAAGCATAAGTAGAAATTAGAAATTATAATCTAAAAGAGAAATGTTAGAATTAGTTTAAGATAATATTGTGTTTAAGAGAATAAAAGAGTTAGTAAACAAATTAAGTGAAGAAGGGTAAAATTGGAAGGACAAAATAAGTGAAGGTGTTGGACCCCGAACTTTTTCTTGGAAGTTAGAACTATTGTATGCGAAATGTTAAAAGTTATAAGCTGGAAAATGTAGTTGAAACATGTTCATTGAGTATACTTCAGTGTTTTAGCTATAACTTTTTCTCTAGTTATCCAAATGAGATTATTTTTAATTTGGAGTAAACTAGAGGCATAGTGCTACAAATTGTCTGCTGAAATCAAGTTTAAATTCAGTCTTTAAGAATGTCAATTTTTGGATGGAAGTTGAGCATAGAATATTGTTTCAGCATAAGAACAGTATAAAAATGTTTCGGATATAACTTTCAGATTTCCAAACCAAATTGAATAATTTTGGTGTTATTAGAAACTAAAGACAATGAGGAACATTTTTCTATAAGGAAGTATTATCAAATTCCATCAATTTTTCCATGATCATTAGTTAAGGAGTTTGAAGTATAAGGTATTAGTTACAAAGAAAAAAGAAGGGTAAATATGGAAAGATTAGTTAATTATGAGGTTTTGATGGATTATTTTGGAGCTAGCAGTATGTAAATGATTGTAGGATTTTATCATATGGCTCAATTGAAATAAAGTAGTCTTGTAAGAGTATATACTTATGAGGGTTTTTGAAGGAACACTTAATCATTAAGGCTATAAGGCTTTGAAGGAAGGGCAAAAGGGTCAATTAAGACTCATTAAGGGCATAAGGGAGAAGAAAAGAGTGGGCTTGCATATGAAGAAGCCAAGAATGTGAATTAGAAAAAGAGAGAGAAGGGAGAAGCACGAAAAAGAGAGAAAGAAGAGAAAAAGCTAGGGTTTTGGGAGATCTTGAAGAACTTGAAGACTTTGAGGCTAAAACAAGTAAGTATATGCTTTAAACCTTCTTGATGGTTGGATGAAACATAGTTAGGGTTAGATAGAAGTGAAGACATGGTTGAATATGAGTAGGAAGTTGTAATGAAGTAAAAAAGATGGGTTAGTGTTAATATGGGTTATATATGGAAGGGGGAAATGAAAAGACAAAAAATGAGGTAAAATATGCCTTCGGAGTAAGTTTCTAAAGAAGTTCGCCGCGGTGAACTCCATTTTTCCTACACAGACATGTTTCAGTATTTCGGGCATAATTTTTTCTGTGGATGTCCAAATTGAGGGATTTTTTATTTGGTGTAAACTAGAGACATAGGGCTAAAAATTGTGTGAATGAATAAAGTCTAAATTTAGTCTTTGAGAATCTCAATATTCGGATGGAAGTTAAGCATAGATTCTTTTGTTTCAATTTTAGAAATATTTCAAATTGTTGAAGTATGACTTTTCGATTCCTAAACCAAATTGAATGGAATTTTGGTTATTGTTTAAGGAAATCAAGTGGGACTAAAGAGACAGGAGGAGCAAGAGGAAAGGCATCCCTAAGCAAGTTTATAAGCAAGGAATTCAAGGTGGGTACATGTTCATAATAGAGTAGATAAACCACTACTGTGTTCTCTAAAAATCAAAGAAGTTTTCTGATTCTCAATTGCATCATAAGTGTTGCATGATTTGTGGAATCTATTATATGTTTACTGTATGAACTGTGCAATATGTTGTAAAGAAATTTTCAAGTGATTTCCAAAAAGAACAACAAGTTTATGAAACCAAAATTTGAAAACGCATACGAAATATTGTATGCTCATGAAAAGAAGTTTTTATGAGAATTTTCCATTTTGGGCGTCAAGCTTACAAGATTTTGAAAATTTATGTGTTATGTGGGTTTGTGGTAGTCCCTCAAGAACCGTCACGTGCATGTTGACCCAAGTATAGGCTTCTCTCGCCTGCCCGCTAGTGGCATGGAACTCCCTCAAAGACTCCCTCAAGAATTTACGTCTACATGTGACCATTATATGGGAATTATAGTGCGTCATGAATCTAGACTTACCCGAACCATTTGATATGTTTATGTGTTTATGACAAGTTGATTTAAGTGATTCATTCATGATCTGCATACTCATGAATAAGTTTGATACATTCATGTTTTATGACTTAAGGATTTTGGCTAAAGGCTTAAGAAACACATGTTTATAAACTCAATGAAAATTTTCTATGGTAAGTGGTCGGGTCAGCTATATTTGGGCCCGAGCCCAACTACAACAACCCACAGGCCGATCAGTCAGTCCTACACCTGTTGATTAATCCAGGCTTGATCCACACATCCGTGACCCATTAGCAGAAGGCATTCTCCCATGCAAACACGTAAAAACCTAAACCTAGCTGCATAATCGTATATAAGGTATAATTCTCCCATAGTTGAGGGACGAGATCATAACCTAGTTGCTTTTCTCTACGTTCATCGATCCCACCTTCACCAGAAAACTTACTTGAGCGTCGGAGGGGCTAATCGGGACACAACCCCCGACCAGCCT
>JANZLF010000009.1:6113231-6123268 GCA_026546835.1 Erythroxylum foetidum | reverse complement strand
GAAATGTCATGAATGCATGTACAATCATGTGCATATACAAAAATTACAATTTATGCATATATAGAGGCCATATTATGTATGAACATGCCGAGATTAGTTTACACACTTATAACCCGTTCCAAATTACCATTTTACCCTTCCCATCGGTGATGGGATGTTACATTACACACACAAATTTATTCAAAATTTCCAAGTCATCAAAAACCAAAATTCACTTCTTTTCACATCAATTTCATTTAACTATAAAACACCCACAACACATACATACTCAAAAATACTCATTTAATTTCATTTAATATTTCTAAATTCCACTAAAAGATCGAGGTCCAACAACATTTGAGTTTTTCACTTTTAGAACTGCTTAAATATATGCCCAAGTATGCAAAATTTTTAAAAGAGCTACTTTCCCATAAGCATACTAAGGATTCGAAGCAGACAGTAGCCTTAACAACCAATTGTAGTTTGATGATCACCAATAACATGCCATTAAAATAAAAAGATCCAGGGAGCTTCACTATTCCTTGCATTGTTAATTGCATGAAATTTTCTAAATGTTTTTGTGATCTTAGTGCTAGTATTAATCTTATGTCATTGTTTATTTTTAGGAAATTGGCATTGCATGATATAAAGTCAACCTCAATGATAATTCAGTTAATAGATCGTTCGATAAAGAAACCATTTAGGGTTATGGAAGATGTTCTGGTAAAGGTTCACAAATTAGTTATTCATATTGACTTTATAATTCTTGATATTATAGAAAATGGGCAGTGTCCACTCATTCTGGGATGTACATTCATGAACACTAGGCGAGTACTCATTGTTGTTAATGTTGGGATCTTAATTCTACGTATTGGTGATGAAAAGATCGAATTAAATACGAATAAGACATTAAAAAGTAAGGCTGAGTGAAACATTTGCATGAAAGTTGATGTGGTGAATGATTGTATAGAGGAATAATAGAGAGCAATGATTGAGCATAAAAGTGAAGTAGGTGACAATGAGATAAGTGTAGAAGAAGGAGAGTTAGATAACAATTAAAATTAGGAACCTTTAGAGAGACAAAGTCACCACGCCCACCTTCTTGTGAGAAACCACCAACCATTGAACTCAAACCACTACCAGGGCATTTAAGGGACACATTTTTGGGTAAGGATCAAACACTACTAATAATTATTTGAAATCAGTTGAATTTGGAACATGAAAATAAAGTGGTTGAGATTATAAAGAAACTAAAAGGAGAGCTATGGGGTGACAAATATCAAGCATTTGAGGAATAAGTCCGAATATTTCACCTATATCAACTAGTATTAATATATTTCATACCATTTTTCAATTGGTATGGTACAAAATTTGTTTCTTTGGTCATGATAGTTAAAATATAAATAAAAAGAATATGAATTTCAAATTTTTATATGAAAGAAAATGGACTTACTTTTGACTAAATTGAAAAGGATTATAGAAAGATGAAACTAATTCATAAAGAGAAGATGAATTGAGTTCTTATTTGATAGAAACGATGAAATAAATGAGATTTTATTAGAAAGAGACTTCTTTTTTAGATTAAAAAATCTTTTGATTTGATTGGAATTTTTTAGGATTAATTATAAAAATTGTCAAATTTTACTTAATTTTACAATACTAGTTCAAATTTTAAAGGTAAAATACACTAAGTTTCAATTTTTAGCAAAATAGTCTGAAATTAAGTTATCTGTTAATGTGATTTATGTGGCGAGCTAATTTAGATTAGTACTTTTGCCATATGTTGCATATTGGGCCAAAGGACAGATAAGAGGTTGCACGCGATTTACTATACCAGTCAGACTCTTGCAAGACCTTAGTTGAATTTTACCACTACAGAAAAGGAATTATTCGCAGCAGTATACGTGTGTGATAAGTTTCGACAATATCTTTTGGGTTTAAAGGTAATTGTATGCACTGATCATGCAGTGTTAAAATACGTTTTCAACAAAAAAGATGCAAAACCAAGACTTATTCGATGGATGCTACTTGTACAAGAGTTTGATATAAAGGTGAGAGATAAGAAGGAAGCAGAAAATGTAGTTGCAGACCACTTATCCAGACTGGAAGGAGGGGAATGCAAGCCAAACGACGATATTAACAAAACTTCCTCGATGAAACCCTGATGCTCCTCAAAATTTTAACTACACCATGGTTTGTCGATATCACAAATTATGTCACCAGTGGTAAACTTCCTTCATATCTAACTTATTAACAAAGGAAGAAATTCTTGCATGAGTGTAACCTATATATATGAGATGAGTCAATTTTATATAGGTCATGCATTGATGGATTAATGAGACAATGTGTTCCAAAGGAATAAATGTTGGATAGCCTAAAGCAATGTCATGAAAGTCAGTATGCTAGACATTATGGAGCCAACAAAACGGTAGCTCGAATACTCAAGATTGGATTTTATTGACCAAAATTGTTTAAGGATGCTCAGACCTTCATAACACAATGTCATCGATGCCAAAGAATAGGTAACATCTCTAAAAAGTTATGAAGTGCATTTATCTAACATTTTAGAATTGGAAGTTTTTGATGTAAGGGGCATCGATTTTATGAGACATTTCCCATCTTCAATGGAAATCATGTACGAATTATTGGGAGTGTACTATGTTTTGTGTTGGGCCAAAGCAGTGACATCTCTGACTAATGATGAAAAGGCGATACAAAAGTTCATTAAATGACTATTCAATCAGTTTTGAGTGCCACATACAATAATAAATATTGGAGGTACACATTTTTGCAACAGATCTTTTGACGCTCTCTTAAAAAGATATGGAGTGCACCACCGTATTGCTAATTTTACCATCCGCAAAGTAATGGCCAAGTGGAAGTTGTCAACAGGGAGTTGAAACGAAGTTTGGAAAAGACAGTAAACAACTCCAGAAAGGATTAGGCAATAACGTTAGACGATGCACTTTGGGCTTATAGGATTGCTTTCAAAATACCTATCGAAACAACTCTGTATAGGCATGTATATGGAAAAGCTTGTCATTTGTCAGTCAAACTAGGACATTGAGCATACTAGGCGATTAAAGCATTAAATTTCCATTGAAAGCAAGTAGACAAAAAGAGACTTCTACAACTTGACGAACTTGAAGAGTTTCATCATAATGCATACAAAAATGCCAAACTCTACAAGGAAAATGTTAAAAAAAATGGCATGACTCTTGTATTAAACAAAAGGAATTTAAAGTGGGGGACACAGTTCTTTTATAAAAGTCAAGGTTGAAGTTGTTTCTAAGGAAGTTAAAATCTCAATAGAGTGGACCTTTTATGATCATTAAAGTTTTTGATCGTGAAGCTCTCAAATTAGAAAATGCTAACAAGGAATCTTTTAAGGTTAATGGGCATCTTTGCAAGCTATATCTCAGATGAACGATTTCTAAGGACAAGGAAGTGATTTCCTTTTGTTTGAACAATTAAGATACCTCCAGGGTTACAAGGTCAAGCTAAGGACCATAAATTAGCACGTTTAGTAATCTCATTGAAATCGTTAAATTTAGTTAGAGTTGTTTGTGAATTCCAATAAAACTTTAGTAAATTTAATTGATCTGGAATCATAATTCGCTCACTCTTTTCTAGTAATTCTTGAATAATACAACAATCTCAGGGCGTTCAACTTCCAATTCCAACACTGTTACCACCTCAATCACCATGAAACTTGTTCTAACCCCTCTCTTTTTAAATTTAGTCTTTATTTTTATTTTTATTTTTATTTTTATTTTATTTTTGTTTGTCCCCTTCTCACATTGAGGAAAATGTATTGTTCAAGTGTGGGGAGGGTTATGCCTTTTATTTGAAAGAGAATTTTGCATAGTAAATGATAGTTTGTTAGGTTGCATTCTGTGAATCGTGTAAATATGTCAATAGCTTAAATAGATCGAAATTGATTTAATTATGAACATGATCTATTAGATTGTAGAGAATTATTAACTAGCATAATTTGAGGCTTTTTCACCTAAGTAGCTTTGCTAGTATTATTTTCATAAAAACAAGTAGCTAAAGCAACAAGGTAGACAACAAAAATTTTGTTATTTTGTTAAAATAACAAACTATTTCGTTGGCTTTCAGGTTACGAATAGAGCTAGTAGTCAGTTGAGAATGTAATATAGTTGAGTAACCAGATCGACACGCATCACAAATGTGTGCTTTCTATTAAAAAGGCTAGAATGATGTTCCAACCAAGCAGTTTAATAAAAAACATAATTTATTTGAGTAACCAGATCGATATTCATTAACAATGTTTACCTCCGTGTAAATAGACTAAGTCCATGTTCATAAAAAGTAATAAAAATAAAAATGTGTTTCTGAATTAAACCTACCAAACTTGTAGTAGTCTGATTTTTCATGAAAACGTACTTAAGATTAGTTATAAAGATGAACGACCAAATAATTATAAATAAGTGTGTGCAATTAAGAAGAGTAAACAATTTAACACTTGAGTTTAGATTAATATGTATATTTAGTTCAGATCTCTAAGATACGAATTTTGCATTGTGTTTTAAATTAAATTTATTTCAAGAAGTTCAAGTCATTGTCTCATTACTGCATTATGTGTTGTGTGAGTTTCTATGTGATTGTTGTTTTGTTTGCTTGAGGACAAGCAAACATTTAAATGTGGGAATGTAATAAGTGTGAAATGCATCATGTTTTAGGGTATAGTTTGATATGTGTTTATCTATTTATTCGATTGTTTAGCATATGTTTTCGGTAGAATTGTGTTAGTTTGTGAATTATTCATGTTTAAATGTTTTTATAGGTTAATACAAGAATTTGAACTTAATTATTATGTTTTTGAGGTATCTTGATCTGTTTGTTAGTGTTTTATGGTCAACAGTGAATAACGGAGAAGTTTGGAAAGACTTGAATCGAAACAAAGGCCCACGATCATAGCCCATCTTGCCACGATCGTGAAAAAAGTATCGTATTTGGCTCACAATCGTAGCCTGCCTACCACAATCATGATAGAGAGAAGTCCTCCTTTAGTCGTTGTGGTTTAGGACAACCCAA
The DNA here is from genome assembly GCA_026546835.1 of Erythroxylum foetidum. NCBI lineage: Eukaryota > Viridiplantae > Streptophyta > Magnoliopsida > Malpighiales > Erythroxylaceae > Erythroxylum > Erythroxylum foetidum. Next base: position 6,118,228 of record JANZLF010000009.1, on the reverse strand, counting down.
AGAGGTGAAAACAATGAAGAATGAAGGAGTTAGTAAGGTACACATCTTAAGTTCATTTTTTACTACTTCTAATGGCACATGTATGATTCTGTATTTTTTGGGTTTCATTTTATTTTTTGTTGCGTATTTTATTATAAGTGATGCATAATCGAAACCTTACAAAAAGACCACTATTAAAGGCTTTTATTAACAAAATAGAAAGGAACATTTATTGGATAAAGATGAAAGGTTTTTCAAAACAACCAATTGTAATCTGTTTCACACAAAGCATTGAACAGTTGAACAAAAAGATGCCTAATAACTTATCCTGTTTTCCTCCCTTCTGTCACCGTTAATGAAATTTTACCAAATTAAGAAAGTTAGTGAATAAGATCTAGTATACGATACTTTTGGGGAAAAAAAGTTCATTGATTTTTGCTGGAAATATAGAAGACTAATAAATTAAAAAATGATCAATGATCTAATATGAAATAGGCTCCAATACTACTTAATAGAATTTGATACCTCATTGTGAAAACCATTGTCAATCATATAAACAATCATGTCAAATCATCAAGAATACTTAGATTTGTTGCGAAAGCGTACCTGAATCTATGAGAATAACGTGATTTTTTAGTCTTGTGGTTATTTGTCTTCTAAGTCAATATGTACATCTGTTTTCTCTAAAGAACCATCTCTTTTCTGACTGATGGGATATCAGAGATAATCGTTCATATAACTTAAGAACTATAACCCTAATTCTTTATATAGTTTTACCCCATCATAAAATAGAAATCAAACTGTTGGGCCTCTACATATTAAAGCTTGTACTTTATTAGATGTCATATAGACCAAAGTCTTTAACCTTAATAGATCACTTTAGCAGGGCTTAACCTTATGATAGCTCATAATATATAATTAATTTATAAATATATATGCCCACACGTTAGATTAAATTCAACACTTGAATGATTAAAAAGTATTCATTTTAACTTTTCAAATTTTAGATTAATTAATTAAATCAAATCCAAATCTAATTTTTATCATTTTTATTTCAATTTTAGATTTTTATCAACAAGACCTTTTATTTTGATTTCCCAAAGGTGAAGATCACTTAAAATCTATAATATAAAGCATAAATCTTAATTTATACCTTAGTGTGAAACTTAATCCTTTTTTGTTGTTTTCGTTGAATTGTTTATGAAACAGGCTCATCTTAACCACCTTCAGGCACATAAGTGTTTGACTTTTAATAATATCCATATAACAAGTTGTGAGAACCCTACAACAATTGTAGAGAGTGTTAGGCAAATTAAATACTAGTTATGCACAAATAAGATCTAATATCTTATTCAATAATAAAGTTTCTCAAGATTTACAATCAAATTTAACTTAACTAAAACATCTTTTCTCTCTTCAACTCGTTTTTTATGTGTGACCCATAACGTTCTAAAATATGTTGATGGTGGATATAAATTATACCTAAATCATATTTAGGACTAGATAAATTAAACTCTTTTAATTTTTCTTTAATTCACTAATTAAACAATTTATATAAATCAAGATTAGTATCTATCAATGTGTTATAATCATCCAAATATTTAAAAATATCAAAGCAATTTTGACTAATATTTATGTACATGATATTTTTCATATAATTTAATCATTTCATCATACAATGTTCTAATTAGACATAGAGCATAGAAGTAATGTCTACTATATTTAGGTCCAATCATGTTAGTTCTCTACTGTTAATAATTGATTCTATTAATCATATTAACAAACTATTTTACAAAATGTTATTCTACCTTTGCCAATGATTTCTTAAATCAATACTAATCGAGGACAACGAAATATTCTTCCTAATTGCTTTAAGGTAATTGATCATATATTAATCACTCAACTACCTTCATGTAATTCATGTTATATCCAATGACAACCTACTAAGCTACTTTCAACTATAATGATTTATAAATAGTATCAAAATATAAAAATTCCTATATTAGTTACTTTAGTGATCTCAAGTCAAAGGATCACTTATATATTCACCATAATAAGGATTTTCATATACATATAAATAATGTTTTAAATGGAATTTTCATATCGAATTAATTCAGTGAACTTATTCGCTAATAAATACCTACATGTTTATTTAAGTATTATTATAATTTAATCTATAAAATTGACCATTGCTTTTATACGAAAAAAAACATATCGTTCTCTAGTTTTTATATATATATTATTAATATTTAGTCTTAATAGAATAATAATTATGAATAATTTATAGATAATACATAAATACAATATGAATCTCATAATTATAATCTTATCATAAATTTATTTACAAATATACATTTATCTTATAGAGTTCATCACGTACATCTAAATATGTATAAGATAAAAATTCTTTTAAATAATTATTTTATTGAATTACGATTAACTTATTGATTGTAAACCATAATAAACTAATCGGATGTCCCCGAAGGGACACCATAATAAACTAATAGAAAATTGCAACCATTACTTCAGGAATATGTGTGGAAATATAATATTTGAAAAATTATTAATTGAAAATTAAGTTACAAATTTAATTCAATTTATATTTATAAATAATATATCTTTACATTTGATTATCCTTTCAGATCTATATCTTTACATTTGAATACAGCATCTTTCAATCAGTAGAAATGATAAGGGACATTTCTCCACCGCAACCGCAAGTATTCATTCTAGAAAGCAACCTGTGTCGTAAATCGCGGTCACGTGATCCCAAAACAATGGTGGCTTTCAGTTTCAGCCATTCAAACTCTATCATTTGACAACTTAAATAGTCAAAATTCTACGCCCGTTAATCAACACAGATAACGACACACAAGAAAAGTATGACAATTAACTAGCTAACAGCAGAGCATCGACTAATTAGAGTTAGATTGTAAATTATTGATAGATTATTATAGAATAATATAGTAACCTTTGCAAGGACTGATGCTACTTTTGGAGAGGGTGGCGGACAAGCCTAAAAGTCAATAGTATAGCTTTTTGGTTCGATTGAGCTGAATGCGTTATGTGAACTTGATAGCTGATTTTGTTCTATGCTTTTAGCTGATTTATTGCTGAACCTTGTAAAGCGTGCTTGCCCTCCTTAAGGAAAGCTTAAGTAATACTATTCTCGTTAACTTCCATGAAAAAAATGTGTACACCTGAACCATAAACCATAAACCACAAACGGAAATTATGACTATATGTCACTTATCATACATAACCATATTCTGAAATCATGACGGTTTGTAACCCTGTGAGCAGACCATGGTCGACCCGACCTCTACCTATAGCCCAGTCGAGCCAACTATGATCAACCCGTGGCTCGATTAACCTGAACCAAAATACTCAACTTAAGAGCAAACTTAAATCCAATTATGGTCTAAATTTAAAAACACTCAGCTTGTTTAAAATAAAAGAATTTTTTAAATAAATTTAATTTCCTAATTTGTAGCTATGAAATAGGAAAATAAGACGAACAGGTATAGAAAAAGAATAAGAAAAATAAGTACAACATGGTGATACGTGTTATTAGGTTTATACAAATTAGATCTTTATTTTAATTTTAAATTTATTAATCAATTTATTATAGAACAAATAAGAGTTAATTACGTGAGAAAAGTTAATTTAATCATTTAGTTTATTTTTTGATAGAAATTATGACTATATTTCTTTTTCTTTTAAAGGCAGTGACTAAAGAACGTTAATGGATTTGATGCTGCTCGGGTTTAATACGAACCAATAAGGGATCACCAGGCTGCCTATTAAAGCAAACAATTTTGAAATTAAGCTTGCTTTATTGAATATTTTGCAAATTATTGTTCAATTTTTTGGTTTGCCGCATGAGGATCCAAATGCTGCTTGCTAATTTTTTAGAAATTTGTAATACATTTAAGTATAATGGGTTATCCGAGGAGGCAACAAGGATGAGTCTCTCTCCCTTTATATTGAAAGATCAGGTAAAGGCATGGCTAAATTCTCTTAATCTGAAGCATGTAACTACATAGGATAAATTAGTGCAAGGTTTCCTAGCTAAATACTTTCCATTAACAAAGACAACCTAGACTGTCAAGGAGATCACAACTTTTCAGCAGTATGACGAAGAATCCCTCTACGAGGTATGTGGAAGATTTAAGGAACTACAAAGAAATTTTCCTTATCACAACTTGGCAAGAGAGCTGTTTTTGTAGACAATTTATAATGAAATTAACGCAGTAACCAGGAGTACATTTGATGCAGCAGCTGGAGGCTCGTTGATGAGAAAAAACATCAATGCTACATATGATTTAATTGAGAATATGGTCATTAACAAATGTATGCAGTCAAGTGAAAGAAATAAATCTTACAATGTGAAGGAATAAAAGGTAATCATGGCAACAGAGTCAGCTTCAACCATACAAGCGCAGATAGTGGCATTAACCATAAAGTTGAACAATGTCAATGCCTCATCTAGTTTGGTAAATGCTATGCAATAGATTTGTGAAATATGTGTACAATATGACTATACGTCAACAGAATGTTATTTGATGAACAATGATGGAGGGGAACCATCAATTTATTTAGGTGTGCCATAACTTTTAGGTAACAATCCTTTCTCAAATACTTATAACTCTTTGTGAAAAAACTACCAAAATTTTTCCTAGATTAACAATGCAGATAAAAATTTGAGACCACAAAGATCATCAAGATTCCAAGACAGGTATGGAAATTGAGAGTCAAAGTATGAAAGCCTTGAGTCAAAGATGGAATCCCATTATTTCAGAATCATGGAAACGATAGGCTCTATAAGCTCCAAGATTAACAGTATAGATGGAGAATAGAAGAAGACATAAGCAAGGACTAACCTGATGCCCAAGAATCATGTGTCTTCCATTCACAACCTAACCCTACGTTTGGTTACGATCCATGGCCCTGCAGACAGTGGACAAGGACGCAAAAGTCCTGTCCCATATCAAGTTTGGTTTCTGTCCCACGATGAT
>JANZLF010000009.1:6099202-6111961 GCA_026546835.1 Erythroxylum foetidum | reverse complement strand
CAATTTTCTCTGTCCTGTCCACCGCAACCAAACATCTCACTGTTTTCAATTCTTGTCCTGCCCTGTCCTGTCCTGTCCTGTCTTGTCCCTGCCTGTTGCAGACGCTAACCAAACAGACCGTAAAGGTACAGGTTGGCCAACTTTCAACAACATTGACAATCAAAATTTTAAGTAAGCTTTCAAATACTAGTGAGTCTAACCCAAAGGAGCAAGTGAAAAAAATGCATTTGAGAAGTGGGAAAGAGTTGGCAAAACTAGTTCAGAAGGAAGCTAAACATCAGGTTAAGACAAGACAAGAGAAAGGCAAACAAAAGGTAACAAAAGAGGAGGGACCCCCTTACATTCCACCTCCACCATACGTACCTAAGTTACCATTTCTATAGAGATTAAGGCACAACCCTGTAGAGACCCAATTTGCAAAATTTTTGGAAAAGTCTAAGAAGCTACATTTGATTTTTTCACTTTTAAAAGTACTTGAACATACACCCAAGTATGCAAAATTATTAAAGGAGTTACTTTCCCACAAGGATACTTAGGGTTAGAAGCAAACAATAGCCTTAACAACCAATTGTAGTTTGATGTTGAAAAAAATCCAGGGAGTTTCACTATTCCTTGCATTGTTAATTGTATGGAATTTTCTAAATGTTTTTGTAATCTTGGTGTAAGTATTAATCTTATGTCATTATCTATTTTTTAGGAAATTAAAGCTGGACGATATAAAGTCAACCTCAATGACAATTTAGCTTGTAGATCATTTGATAAAGAAACCATTTAGGGTTATGGAAGATGTTTTAGTAAAGGTTGAAAAATTAGTTATTTATGTTGACTTTATAATTCTTGATATTATAGAAGATAGGCAGTGTTCACTCATTCTGTGACGTACATTCATGAACACTAGAGGGTACTCATTGTTGTTAATAATAGGATCTTAATTTTGCGCATTGGGGATGAAAAGATTGAATTAAATACAAATAGGACATTAAAAAGTAAGGCTGAGCTAAATATTTGTATGAAAGTTGATGTGGTGAATGATTGTGTAGAGAAACAATAGAGAGCAATGATTGAGTAGAAAAGTGAAGTAGATGACAATGAGATAAGTGTAGAAGAAGAGGAGTTAGATGACAATCAACATTAGGAACCTTTAGAGAGAACAAAGTCACTAAGCCCACCTTCTTGTGAGAAACCACCAACCATTGAGCTCAAATCACTAACAACGCATTTAAGGTACACATTTTTTGGGTAAGGATCAAATATTACTAATAATTATTTCAAATCAGTTGAATGAGGAATAGGAAATGAAAGTGGTTGAGATTATAAAGAGTTGAGGGAGAGCTACGGGGTGACAAATATCAGTCATTTAAGGAATAAGTCCCAGTATTTTACCGATACCAACTAATATCATCTGAATACATTATTAATATATTTCATACCATTTTTCAATTGGTATGCTACAAAATTTGTTTCTTGGTCATGATAGTGTCATGATAGTGGAAATATAAATAAAAAGAATATGAATTTCAATTTTTTTAAATGAAAGAAAATGGACTTACTTTTGACTAAAATGAAAAGGATTATAGAAAGATGAAACTAATTCCTAAAGAGAAGATGAATTGAGTTCTTATTTGATATAAAAGATGAAATAAACAATATTTTATTAGAAAAAGACTCTGTTTTTATATTTAAAAATCTAAAATTTTACTTAATTTTACAATACTAGTTTAAACCTTAAAGGTAAAATAAAGTTTCAATTTTTAGAAAAATAGCCTGACATTAAGTTATCTGTTAATGTGAATGACGTGGCCAGTTACTTCATATTAGTACTTTTGCTATTCGACTCCCACATATTGTTTTTGTATAAAGTATAAATTTTATTATTTAATAAATTAAAAATATCAAACATTTTAAAATAATTATGAAGTAAAACATATGAAGGCATGTATAATTATTTTAGGATTTTTATATTTAAAATTTATTAAATAATAATATTGATATGTGGAAAAAAATATAATATGTGACAAAAATATTAATCTAATTTGGTTTTAACGTGATAACTTTTTAATTGGTTTTTAAAATAATTTTATTAGCAAGTTTATTGAACTAGCCAATTTTATTTATTTACCAACATGTTTATTAGGCTTATTTGTGAAGTTTGTAATGTGTCATTTATCAATTATACATATATAAAGGTAGATAAGGTACTAACGAGCAAAATATAACGATACCATCAATTTTAGTTTGCTTTTGAACTTAGGGCTTTAGATTAAATATTTAGAATCCTGAATTTAAGTCCATAATTTTATACAAAAAAGTTGAGGACCTAAGTTATAGTTCTTAAGAGTTTATTATAATGCATTTCACAAAATATAGACTGAGCCCAAATTCAACCTCCAGACTTGAATTGGTCGTTATATCGAGTTTTTCTTTACTGCATTTTGATGGTCCAAACTTGTAAGAAAAGGAACCCGACCCGCCTTCTTGACATGATGTCAAAAGCAAACCTTAAACAATGAGCTAATAAGGCGGGCTTGATAAATTGTAAACTATGGTCCACTCAAGAGGTCCAAAGTCCAAAACAAGTATAAATGAACTTAAAAGTCCTAGGTCCATTAAATCAGACATATAAGATCAAACATCAAGAAAAGTCAGTCGGAATCAATTTCTACAATAATCATGTAATTAACTTTTTTTTTTTATAATGAACCAAAAGTGAGTCTACTGTTACGTGGTAGTAATTGCACATGCTTAAGTAGATCTAGTACCAGATTGACTTCTAGTACAATACTGTATCAATACCATATATTATTTCAGATAATTTTTTAAAATTTATGAAATAATCCCTAAAATTTTTAAAATTTACAAAATAGTCTATTGGTATATTATACAGTTATACTGTATACTTTACTAGTTTACCGTTTATATCAACCATGTTTCTAAAAATCATAATAATAAATAATAATCACAATTATTATGAAATAACAATATTTTTAAATATTTAACATATAAATAATAACCACAATTAATATAAAAAAGATAATCATCATCATATAAATATAAAATTAAGAACAATAAAAAGTTTTTAAAATATTACAATAATACAATTTCATCATTTTAATAAATAATAATTGCATAAAAATATCAAATAATAAATAATAAACATCCTTAAACAATTTACAAAAAGAGTTCATAACGAAAAAACAATCAAGTAGAAGTTAAACCTGAAACAAAAACATTTACAGTTACATTACATATATAAAATTTAACATAAACATCAAATATTAGTAAAATTAAAAGAAGGGGAAAAATAAAAACTTGGAACGAAATGCAATCGTAAGAACGAAATTCAATCGTCAATGGGAGGATATCCACTATAACTGCATTGACTCCAGTGATCATTTGATATAAAATTCTCATCATTGAGAGGAACTTCGTCATTATTATCATTCAAATTTAATGCACCAAATGACATGTCAATGTTTTGTCATCCAAGATTATCTTTCAAGTCATTCATATCTACCAAATTCAGTTCTTCAGAAACCCAATCTGCCAAAAGATTAATATCATCAATGAAAATTGGATTAGTTGAACTACTTGTGTTATTAAGACTCCTAGTAAGCAATTAAATTAAATTATTAGAAAATTATAAGGAACTATATCAAAATTAATAATGATAATAATGAAAATAGCATACATTTCCTGAAGCATTAAACTATAACGAACAAAAACCGAGTCATTCAATCTCTTATGCTCTAATCTATTCCTTTTCTTTGAGTGGATAAATTCAAATGTGCTCCAGTTTTGTTCACTACCCATTGTACTTAAACATTGACTTAAAATTTGAATTACAAAATTTTTCAATTCTGGAACATTTCCAAATTGATCCACCAAGAAATTGTAAGTCATAAGATAACAAAAGTAATGTTATAAACAAAATAAAGTGATAATTAATTTTCAACAAATAAGAAAAAAAAAGGAAAAAACTAATACTTGAAGAAAGTTTTTCTCTTTGTCGAATAGCAATCAGCATTCCAAAATCTCCAGAAAACAACTTATAAAGCTCCATTTGTGAGCTTAAAAAATCTTGAATCGCGTCAATGCTAACAATTATTGTAATAGTTAAAAAGCATTTTTCTATTAACTTCAGCTTACTTAGTAAGATCCAGTCTAAAATAGATACTAGGATTCAAAAATGCCCCAACTAAAAACAATGGAGAAGAAAGTTGTCTTTCCCTTCTCTCATTAATGATTGAAAGATATGGTGTGTATAAAGAAGGTTTATGTTTTAGATTGGTCTTGATTGCTTTCGTCGCTCTCTTCATGACATAAAAAATATAACCTATTGTTAGCTTTTTTTCACTATTAGCCAAGCGATGCACCCTCACCAAAAGCTCACAAACTTGGATAACAAATTGACATTGAGATCAAAATTCTCTATCTTCTAGTGTAATATTACAAACCTTCACTCCAGCATTAGACCTAGCATGCTAAGATGCAATACACTTATCACTTATAAATATTTGTCTTTAACTCTTTCTTCATCGAATAAAAAGACTGAAGTGATAAGAATTTGTTACAAATCTTGTCGTAGCAAGACGACTTAAATTTCTATCATTGGTAAATTCTTATCTAATCAAATTCAATACCCATGCATGATTATAAATAAAATTTGTCACTTTTTTAGCTTTCTGTATAGTCTCATCAATAATAAGAAAATACCTAGAATCTCCTATATTCTCCAGCTTTAATTCAATGCATTGTGCAACATAAGGAGTTCAAAAAAATGAATTATATGTATTCTGTAACCTTTTCCCTACCGCTTTCTAAGCAGAATCATTGTTAGTAATAAACTGAATAATGTTTTCCAACCCTACATTATTCACAACTTTATCAAATATCACAAACAAAGTCTCAATATTTCTAATAAGGCAGATGCATCAGAAAATTTTAAAAACATAGAACCATTTGTATAATAAACCAAAAATTTTATAATAGGCTCTTTTCTCTTATTTATCCAACCAGCACACATGATTAAACTTCCATAAGTACCCAATTCACTTTTTTTAGCCAAATAATTTCTAATTTTAGAAACTGCACAACTCAAAAATTTACCTCTTAAGTTATCAATTGAAAGACCTTTGTATCTTAGACCATAAGAGGCTATTGCATCCATCATAAGTTGATAATAATAAAACTGAGAAGCATTGAATGATGAACTTGTATCATACCACCATCTAGCTACTGCCATATCAACATTGTAAGTCGCATCTCTTAATTTCATTGCACTATGAATTGAAGGTTGGGCTCTAGGAGTTGTTCGTAGTGCAAAAAAACTAGTTACCTGCCTTCTTTTCTTCCTCACATCAAATTCAGGTACTTCTTTTTGAGCCTAAGATGGAATACTACCAATATCACTACCACCACTACTACCACTTCCACCTTCAACATTTCCAAAATCACCACGGAAACTAAAAAACGAACTTCCACTATCAATTTCAAACTTCAACCTTTCCCTTCTATCTCTCTCACATTGATATTCATTAAGCAATGTTTTCATCTGTTACTTCACATCTTGACTTACTTTTTTACAGGGTTCCACATCTCCTTTACCCAGCTAGTTTTTTTTAATCGAGTGATTCGTCCACCTCTTAAATGTTTGTTACAAAATAAACAAATAGTATGGTTCCTCATATTGGGAACCAATGCAGCATGAGCTCAAGCTGGATCATTGTATCTTCCAAAAGTGGATTGATTAGGAGTACTTGAACTTTTTTTCATTTATCTGTAAGAATAAATGAATGCATATATCAAAATAAATAACACATAAAAATAAATAACACATAATTTTAGTAAACAATATGCATATCCATCTTATATAATATGTCTCATTCTGTATGATTACATTACACACAATTCAATTTCATAGAACACAATTCACTATAAGTCAAAAGCTAACAATTCAAAACATTCAACATATATAATTACACAAAACATGTATCAACAATTTCAATTTTGAACAAATTTTAACAATTTTCATTTCAACTCATAAAACATTCATAATTTCATTTCCATTTTCAACTATTTTCAATTCCATTTCAAACAATTTTCATTTCCAATAATCACAAAACATTAATAATTTCATTTCTATTCCCAACAATTTTCAACAATCACAAAACATACATAAACAATTTTCATTTCCATTAATCATAAAACATTCATAAAACAATTTCCATTTCCAACAATTTCCATTTGCATTTGCATTTCCAACAATTTTCATTTCTAACAATCACAGAACATACATAAACATGTTTCATTTCCATTAATCACAAAATATTCATAAAACAATTTCCATTTTCAACAATCACAAAACATTCATAATTCTATTTCCATTTTCAACAATTTCTAATTCCATTTTCAATGATTTCTATTTCCAATAATCAAAAAAATTCATAATTTCATTTCTATTTCTAACAATTTTCAACAATTTTCATTTCCAACAATTTCCATTTCCAACAATCACAAAATATGCATAAACAATTTTCATTTCCATTAATCACAAAACATTCATAAAACAATTTTCATTTCCAACAATTTCCATTTCCATTTCCATTTCTAACAATTTTCATTTCTAACAATCACAAAACATACATAAACACTTTCATTTCCATTAATCACAAAACATTCATAAAATAATTTCCATTTTTAACAATGAAAAAACATTCATAATTCCAACAATTTCAATTTCCATTAATAAAAAAAATTCTTAAAATAATTTCCATTTCCAACAATCACAAAACATGCTAAACAATTTCCATTTCCAACAATTTTTAACAATTTCTATTTCCAATAGTCACAAAACATTCATAATTTCATTTTCATTTCCAACAATTTTCATTTTCATTTCCAATAATCACAATACATTAATAAAAATTTCCCATTTCTAACAATTTTCAACAATTGCCATTTCCAACTTCCACAAATTATTCATAAGCATTTTCCATTTTCAGCAATTTCTAACAATTTTAGTTCAATGTTTCAAATATGAGGATCGAGTTGAAGGGCATGATATGATTTACATAATTGCCAAATAATGAATGGCATATCTTATACAATTGTTCATACACATATATTCATAACATGATGATCAAGTTGAAAGATATATTCATAACATGAGAATCAAGTTGAAGGATACAACTTCTTTGGAAATGTTTTTTTTTCTTATTCAAAGCTTTGAATCTTCTTTTTATTTTTAACATGTAACATCCCATGTTTGGGGCTAGACCCTAAAATAGTGAATTGTGAGTACAGTGAGAAATTAGTAGTGCATTTCATACTCATGCATCATAGTATATTCACACACATGTGAATATTTATTTTTGATACATAAAAATAATTGTTCATACATTCATTGACATTTTTTTGGGTATAAGTGATTTTTAATGTGATTGAAGTGTGAATTTTGGAGTAATTGTGTTAAAAATTTATTTGGTGATAATAGTTATTAGTTCAAAATTTTGGTGAAATTTAACAAGTTTCTAAAATTTTGGGTATTTTTGGACTAGAAAAAATGTCAAATGGAAAGTCAATTGATAAATGGTAATAAAAATTATTATCAAATGGCAATGGACATTTTGATAAATGACCTTGTGATTTATTGATAAGTGTTATCGAGAATTGGGAGACAATTGGAGTAGGAATTGGAATTGATTGGGCTAGTTAAATAAGAGAACCTAGTTTAAAACCTTAGAAATTGGACAAGTGGCAAGCATTAAAACCACGTAACTTTTGCAAAGACCATATTTTAATTGGTCTTTCATTTGACTTCTCTGGCCAAATGTTCCCACCTTTTTCCTCTTTTTTATTTGTTCTCATCGATGACACTCATTTCTCACTCTCTCAACGTGCTCTGCATCTTGTTAACTAGCACTTAACTATTGTTATTTGAGTGTACAAGCTATGTTTGGCCTAATGTGGTGTCCCATGTTATGTCTATAGAATTAAAGATGGATGGATCTTGTAAAGTCATTGACAAGGTTGATGAGAGTAATGATCTTGACCTTAGGCTACGTCCAATCCCCAGAGTTTTTTTTTTTGAGATTTTACTATACTCTTTCAACTTTACAAGTACTCTTTCACACGTAGAGCTTTTTCAGGTCTCTCTTACAAAGTATTCTTTATCAACTATATTAGCCTCTCCAGGCTCTATCCTTCCTTTCTCTCTCTAAGAAAAGTATTTTTTAAGCTTTCACATTATAGATGTGTTTGCTCACTTCTTTTGCACTCTGAATATAGAATTTTTGCTAATATCAAAAACATTCACGAGTAATTCTCTATCTGTTTCTCTGTATGTATTCGTATGTAGTTTTCGACTCAAACTAATATTTATAGCCTAAGTCTCCAACCGTCTTCTTGATAACTGCTTCTTAAATCTTCTAGAAACAGTTATTAGTTGAGTCCTGTAACTAACTCTAACTAATTAACTGACTGACGTTCTAGCATATCTTCCTTTTGCATCGTCTGGAATAACTTTTCTTCTGTTACTATATTTCGTCTGTTATTACACTTCGTCTTATGTTACGCTTCGTCTTATGTTGCATTGCGTCATCTTATGTTACGTTGCTTCATTTTATGCTTCAACTTCATCTTATGCTTTGACTTTGTCTTATATTGCATTTCATCTTATGTTTCGACTTCATCTTATGTTGCCGCGCTTCGTCTTATGTTGCCTAAGTGTTACTTACATTTTTCTGTACATTTAACAAACTCATCAAAGCAGTTCATACATTTTTAAGATTATTATTATTTGATTGTCATCAAAATTAATAGAAGAGAAGTCATCTTAACTTAACAATCTCCCCCTTTTTGATGATAACAAATAATCATAATTTTAGAAGGTAAAATGAACTTTATAGACGAATAGTATTTAGACGAATAATAAACCAAAGAAAAGAATTGCATACTAGACATATACAATGCTTTCTTATCTACTCTTCTTGTTCTCCTCTTATTCTCCTTTTATTCTCCTTCTCCTTCTCCTTCTCCTTCTCCCCCTATTTGTTATCAATAAAAAAATTTCTCATTGTAGATGCTTCAGAACTTCAGAAAATATACGTTGTATGTTAGTGCGGATCGTCTTGAAGTCTTGTTCAATAGTAACCTGTAGTAGTGTTACTTCCTCATGAAGATCACCCATTGAGTTAGCGAGTTCATCTACTTTAGAATAAACTTCCTCAATTTATTTAGCTAATGCTTTCTAAGCTTCCTTCTGACTGTGACTTGCTTTTGTCCAATTTATGAAATGTTTCAAGAACTCTAGATTAACAGTAGGATCTTAGTGTATTTCACTAAGTGGATGGAGATTTTCAATAGTAGATGGTTCTGAAGGTAAAACATCTAACTCTATAATTTTGATAGAGGGTAGACTGAAGGTTTTTTTTTTCCTTTTGGGAGATCAAGATCATCAGGTCTAGGTAGTTTCAGAATTGATTGCCTAAGAAGATGTAACACATCCTTGACTGAAGGTATGAAACCTAAAGGACTGAAATGCATGACTAAATGCATAAATATTTCTAAATTGAAATTGATACCTTCAACCTTGATACTTCTATATTGTCTTTCTTGCACTATCCTAATTACCATGAAGTTTTCATCTGTAATTGAAACTCCAAATTTACTTCCTGATGCTTTTGAAATGTAGTGTGAAACATAGATATTTGCTCTTCTATAGGATCATCTTTATTTCCCTCGGGAAATATTTTGTTTCTCCCTTTTTCTTTGTTTCTCACAAGGGTTGAGCATAATGGTTGTACATCTGGCACAATTTTTATCAAAGTGCTACTCGTAATTGGATATATTGTATACCGATCCTTTGACATCTTCAATGAATATGGTTCTGCCTTCTCATCTCACAGAATATCATGTAATATTCGTTCTTCATGGCTTAGAAGATGTATCGTTTGATCATTAATCGGTATAGGTTCGAGTAGTACCTTGACTGACTTTTTCGAAGGTTCTCTGATAATAATTGAGTTTCTGCTTCGAACAGGTACTGGTTCTTCTATAATCTTCATTCTCAAATCCTTTTTATTAAATAGTTGAGCAGGATTGTTGGGTCCGTGTTTTGTGTACCGGGGCGAACTAGGCCCAGGGTACCCTAAGTTGGCACGCGACCACAACCTTCAAAGGTATTGTCCTCTTTGGTAGTCGAACTCGAGACCTCAAGATTTTGTTGCATTAAATAGCTCAATGGTAAGAGGCATGTATTTAAATACAATAAAACCTTGAAGTCTCGAGTTCGAGTACCAAAGAGGACAATACCTTTGAAGGTTATGGTCGTATGCCAACTTGAGGTACGCTGGGCCCAGTTCGCCCCGGTACACAAAACACAGACCCAACATTAAAAGGAGCCTTTTAATGTTGGGTCCATGTTTTATGTACTGGGGCAAACTAGGCCCGGCGAAACCTTGAGGTCTCGAGTTCGAGTACCAAAGAGGAAAATACCTTTAAAGGTTGTGGTCGCGTGCCAACTTGTGGTACGCTGGGCCTAGTTCGCCCCGATACATAAAACACGGAACCAACAAGGATTATAAGGTTCCAATTGATGTTCAACTGTTTTTGCCTTTTGTTGAACCTCATATAAAGAAACCTTCTTCTGACTGGGCTTTACTTTTTTTTATTCATTTGTCAGTTTAAAATAAAGTTGTTGTTGAAGCGTCTTCCTGTCAAATACTAACTTCCTTTTAATTTCAGTCTCTCCAGATGATTTTGCTTATTGGCTTTGCAAAATAGAGATAATTGATCTGGTAGGCTGTTGTCTTTTCTCTTGCTTTTCAGAATTTTCATCACGAATTAGAGATATCCTCTTCTTCTATTCTTTTTTTCATAAAGTCAATAGTCTTGGTGACCTTCTTGACTGTTTGGATTTTTTTCTGATTGAAGTGTCTCTACCTTTCTCTTCAATGACACTTGTGATGATTTATGAACCCGGCTTTCCTCTTTCTATAGAATCATCTAAGGTTTTATTGATCTATCAAACGATTTCTTAGTCTTTTCTTTTACAGATGTTCTTCCTGTCGAATGAGGTTTTGTTGTTCTTGCAGTCATACCATGTTCACTTCTATCCGTCTCTTCATCAACCTTTATCCCCATTATTTGAATAATTATAGCATTAATAACACTTTTCACATCTGTCTTTAACCTGTTACCTCTATCGAGAAAATTTCTTAATTCTATAAAAATCCTTGTCAACAACATTCCATACGGTAAAGAGCTAAAACACCCTTTGCCTTCATCATGTACTTCAAAATCAAGTACAGAAGGTTAATAGGTTGGCGATTTAGTAAGTGATACAAACAATGTTCATCATTCATTGTCACAAGGCCCTTTGAGTCTACTTTTAGTAGAATACAGTGAAGAAGCAACGAATGAGTAACCCTAGCCTTCGGAATAAGAGTTACCGCCTTTTTAACTTCAGGATCACTACTTCCATAGAGTTGTCGATTAATGTGCATTCTATCCACACGACCTTGAGTAATCCAATTTGTATTATTAAACAACTTTACTCCAATACTAGGACACCCACTGACCCTTTCGATAGTATCTTCTGTCACAATAACTGACAATCCATCTACCATTGATACTAAGGTTCCATCTACCACCTTTGCGTTCTTCTAAAATTCATATATCTCATTCAAATAGACCTTTTCACGAACCTTGAAGAAGCTTTTTAGCCAATTGCTTCAATATCTGGTTCAATGTCCATCTGATTTTCTTTTAATGAGATGAAATCAATGTATCTTCCATAGATAAATGATTGCTCCATTTGTGATCTGTAACAAATAAAAACTAAACACAAAAAAGTATTTTTCTCAAAGTAGCGATGTTAGTTTCTAAAAGTAAGAGTATAAGATGAAATGAACTTCAAACTTAGAACAAAGTATGAATCATCTTGGTTGAGAGCACTACGCAAGTCGGTTTCAAAGTATTTCAAGAAAATTCTAGAGTAAAAGGTATTTTAGAATCTTGAGAACATCTACTTCTTATACTTACTCTTGAAAAGTTACCATTCATAACTTACTATTACTGCTTACTTGAAAACTTACGACTTTTTATCTTCTTATTGTATGAATCGTCTGGGTCATGACGTGACAGAAGAATGGTCATTCAGCATTACCATATTTAAGTTCCATCTGAATTCCTTGAATCTATCTTCACATAAGGGTTTACTAAAGATATCTGCTCATTGCTGATTCGTCTCAACAAATTGTAGACTAATGATTCCTCTTTGTACATAGTCTCATATAAAATGATGTCTAACTTCAATATGTTTTGCCTCGAGTGTTGCAATGGATTCTTTGATAGATTGATAGCACTTGTGTTGTCACAGAAAATTGGATTTTGATCTTCACGTATGGAGAAATCTTCCAACTGATTTAATCCATAACGTCTGTGAACAACAACTTACATCTGATATATATTTAGCGTCTGTAATAGATATAGCAATTGAACTTTGCCTCTTTCTTGACCATGAAATTAGGTTATGACTAAGAAAGTGACAACCTCTACTTGTACTCTTTCTATCAATTCTATCTCCAGCATAATCAGCATCACAGTAGCCAATTAACCTGAAATATTTAATTTTCTTATACATTAAACAAAGATCAGTAGAACCAGCAAAGTATCTCAATATTCTTTTAATAGCAATATAATGAGATTCTCTAGGATCTACTTGAAATCTTGCACACAAACAAACACTAAACAATATAT
>JANZLF010000009.1:6081502-6099102 GCA_026546835.1 Erythroxylum foetidum | reverse complement strand
GTCCGTGCATTGTAATAGTTATTTCATCGTTGAGACTTGCAGTGGGAGGTAAGGCTCATATGTCTCCCTCCTGTGTTCAGCTTTTCTTATTATTTCACTTTTAATAAAATGGGCTCCAGCCCCACACCGGCCTAGAACCCGGTGCTTAAAAAAAAATCTTGAAGAGCTTCATCAATTTTCTTAGGTTCTAACTCATAAAAAAAAGCTACATTTGCCTCTCTTCTGAATTTAGACCTAGTTCTTACTCCTTTTGAAGTTTCGCTTATAATCTGATTTTCTGGATGAGAAGATTTATACTTCTAGACTTTCCTAAGACTAAAGCTTTCAGCAATAACTTCTATCTTATTAGGGGGATCAATTAGAGGTGACAAATCTAGTTTATCAACTAGAGGATCAGATAGAGTTTCATCATCAGAATCATCTCTTCTATCTGGATGAGAATCATCATTAAATCTAACATGCACAGATTCTTCAATAGATTTAGAAACAAGATTATAAACTCTATAGGCTTTAGAAGACATCGAATATCCTAAAAAATTCCTGAATTGATCTTATAATCAAATTTATCAGATTTTCCTTTTTTATTCAATGTAGTGCATTTGCAACCGAAAGGATGGAAGTAAGAAATATTTGGTTTTCTTCCTTTCCATAACTCATATAGAGTTTTACTCTATTTTGAATATAATAAGCTATATTCACAACTTCTGCCCAGAAATATTTAGGAAGATTCATTTCATATATCATAGTTCTTGCTATTTCTTGAATCGTCCTGTTCGTTCTTTCTATAACTCCATTTTGTTGTGGAGTTCTAGGAGCAGAGAAATTATGGAAAATTTCATTCTCTTCACAAAACATTTTGAATTTTGCATTTTCAAATTATCCACCATGATCACTCCTAATTCCAGTAATAGAAGTTCCTTTTTCATTTTGGAACTTTTTGGAAAGAACTTTAAAGCACTTAAAAGATTCATCTTTCTATGATAAAAAATATCCAACAAAATCTAGTGAAGTCATTAAAAATTACGAGACCATACTTCTTTTTGCCAAGACTTAAAGTTCTAGTAGGACCAAACAAATCTATATGTAATAACTCCAGAGGTCTTGATGAGGTTACAATGTTTTAAGAAGAAAAAGATGTTTTAATTTGTTTTCCTTTCTGACAACTCTCACAAACGAAATCTTTGTTAAAACTTATTTTTGGTAATCCTATTACCAAAACATGTTTAACCAACTTGAAAATATGTTTAAAACTAACATGACCTAGCTTTTTATGTCAAATCAAATTTTCTTCATCTGTTGAAATAAAACATGAAATATTTTGACTTTTTAAAACATTTAAATCAATATAGAGATTGTTTCGTCTCTTGGAAGAAAAGAATACAAAACCATCCTTATTTTTTACTACACAAGAATTTTGATTAAAAGATACTTCAAAACCAGAATCACATAATTGACTTACATTAATTAGATTATGCTTTAATCTTCAACTAGCAAAACATTATCAATATACGCAAATGAATCTTTACCAATTTTGCTAATTTCAATTATTTTGCCTTGCTGGTTGTCTTCAAAAGTTACTATTCCTCCTTTCTTATCCTGGAGGTCTAAGAACATAGACCTTCTTTCTGTCATGTGTCGCGAGCATCCACTGTCTAAGTACCATTGGTGCTGACTACTTTTTCCAATAAGAGAGATCTGTAGTATATATTATATCTTTCTTCGGTACCCATATTTTCTTGGGTCCTTTAGGGTTAGACTTACAATAATTCCTCAAATAATAAGAGTACTGTTTCTTATTCTTTCTGCTAGAAACACAATTCTTATTACAACGAACATTATTATTAGTAAATCTTAAATTACTCGTATCCTTTGGATGCTTATATTTTTCAATCATCTCATTCATCCTTTTAGTATTATCAGTAAATATTGATATATCTGCTGAAGGTTATTAATCCTTTGTTTTAGTTGATTAATTTCTTCAGATCTATCTAAAGTTACTTTCTTTCTCATATGGTCTACTTGTTTTTTTAAGACAAACATTTTTTCTCTAACACTTCTGTGTTCTTCAACCTTTCAACAAATTTCTTTATCATAATTCTATATTTCTTTAGTATAGCATGTGAATCTTCTAATAATTCTAAATATGCTTCTTGAAGATCATTAAGATTAGAAGTTACCTCATCGTCGCATTCTTCTTCAACTACCAAGCATATATTTGCTTGTTCTTATGCTACTGAGTCGGAATCAGATTCAGATGAATCCAAGTCTTCCCACATTGCCATCATGCTCTTTTTATTTTTTTTACTTTTCTTTTGCTTTGTTTTGAGCAATGGACATTCAACCTTGTAATGTCTTAGTTTGTTGCATTCGTAGCAGATGATAGACGTTTTCTCATTCTTGACTTCTTCTTAAAAGAAAAATCTTTATTTCCTTTCATTTTCTTTTTCCACGTCCTTCTAATCTTTCTTGAAATAAAGGATAATTCATCATCATCTTCACTTGTATCTTGATCAAACTCACTAGTATCATTATCCTTGATTTCTTCAATCTTTAATGCTTTTGAAGATGTACTTCTATTTTTCTGGTTCTTTTGATTCTTCTGACCAGCCTTTAATGCTATAGACTTTTCTCTTCTAGGTTTATCTTCTGCATTAAGCTCTACTTGATGTATCTTCAGTAAACCAAGCAATTCATCTAGCTTTAGCTTGCTTAAGTCCTTGGCTTCTTGTATTGCTGTAACCTTAGGTCTCCATCTTTTAGGTAGACTTTTGATAATCTTCCTAACATGATCTTGATTATTGTAGATTCTCCCAAGAGCTTTTAGTCTGTTAACAATTGTTTGAAATCGTCCAAACATCTGATCAATAGATTCCTCATCTTTCATTTTGAATAACTCGTACTGATGAACAAGATTACTGATCTTAGACTCTTTCACTTGATTTGTGCCTTCATGTGCAATGGATAATGTGCCCCACATCTCCTTTGCAGATACGCATCCATGAACCTTATCATATTCACTTCTACTTAGGCACAACTTAGAACAAACTTGGCCTTTGAATTCAACTAAAATCGAGCTTTCTGATAGGCGGACCCTCTGTCACAAGAGATGATATTGCCTTCATCATCTATTGATGTATATAGACCATTCTCGATGATATCCCAAATATCAATATGTTTGGATTCTATGAAGAGCTGCATCCTATCCTTCCATTAATGATAATCGTCACCATTGAATGCAGGAGGTCTTGTGACCGAGGCACCTTTAGTTATAAAAACATATGATTTAGCCATAGATCTTTGTCCTCACTTTGCGATAATGTTTCTTGGAAACCTCTCTCTGATACCAACTGAAGTAAATCACTTGTTAATATAGAAATCAGATATAATATGTAAACTACACAAGTAGGGGGTTGAATTGTGTAATCTTTTTGAAAATATTAATCTTTTGAGACTCCTTGAATTTCTTTACAAAATGCAAATGATTACTAAAATACTTTGCTAAAGTTGATAAACAATGAAATCGCAAGTAATATTATCTACTCGTCTATCATAAGAAAATTAAAGATAAGGGTTAGAGAATAGACACTACAATTTTATACTAGTTCACCCCAAACCTTGGGCTACGTCCAGTCGCCAGAGTTTTTCTAAGATTTTACTATACTCTTTCAACTTTACAAGTATTCTTTCATATGTAGAGCCTCTTCAGGTCTATCTCACAAAGTATTCTTTATCAACTATATTAGCCTCTCCAGGCTCTAGCCTTGCTTTCTCTCTCTAAGAAAAGTATTTTTCAGCTTTCACGTTATAGATGTATTTGCTCACTTCTTTTGCACTATGAATACAGAATTTTTGCTAATATCAAAAAGATTCACGAGTAATTCTCTATCTGTTTCTCTGTATGTATTCGTATGTAGTTTTCGACTCGAACTAATATTTATGGCCTAAGTCTCTAACCATCTTCTTGATAACCACTTCTTGAATCTTCTAGAAACAGTTATTAGTTGAGTCCTGTAACTAACTCCAACTAATTAACTGAATGACGTTCTAGCATATCTTCCTTTTGTATCATCTGGAATAACTTTTCTTCTGTTACTATATTTTGTCTGTTATTTCGCTTCGCCTTATGCTACGTTTCATCTTATGTTGCGTTGCTTTGTCTTATGCTTCGACTTCGTCTTATGCTTTGACTTCATCTTATGCTTTGACTTCGTCTTATATTGGGTTTCGTCTTATGTTGCTTCTTCATCTTATGTTGCCATACTTTCGTCTTACGTCTTACGTTGCCTAAATGTTGCCATACTTCGTCATACATTTCTAAGATTATTATTATTTGATTGTCATCAAAATTAATAGAAGTGAAGTCATCTTGACTTAACAGTCTGGAGCTTTTAGAGACAATCGAGAAGAAGCTGAGGTGCCACTTCCTCCTCTAGCTTAGGGAGAGGCTTTAGTGAAGCTGTCGCAGTATATGATGACACTATTGCATCAGATGACAGCACCTAAGGCCCCGATTGATCAGTTATGAAAGTACGGAGTTAAGGAATTTATTGGAACGTCTTTAGAGGAATTAGAGAGAGTTGAATTCTGGATTGAGAAGGTGAAGAGGGTATTGGATCAGATCAGCTGTCCATCAGAGCATATGGTACACTGTACTATCTCTCTTCTTTAGGGAGCGACCTATGAATAGTGGAAGTTCGTTATGAGAAATCAGCAACTACTTGTTCCTCTGACTTGGGATTACTTTGCCCAAGAATTCAAAGCTAAGTATGTGGCAGAGGCTTATAAAAAGGATAAGTGGAAGCAATTTCTGAATTTGAAATAAAGAAACTTAATAGTTATTGAGTATGATCAGGAATTCAATCGACTCAGTAAGTATGCCCCTAAATCTGTGCTTACTGAGGGGTTCCGATGTCACTAGTTTGATGATGGTTTGTATGACTCCATGAAAGAGCATCTAGCAGTGTTTACTTTGTTGCAGCAAGTGACTTACCATCAACTGGTACAGGCTGCAATGAAAATAGAGAGACAAGAAATGGTCAAGAGAGAAAGAATTCATCAAAGGGGCTTTGTTAGAAGAGGTCAGTCCTCAAGTAAACGAAGTCAGGAAGGTACTTTCTTTACATTGGAAGTTATTTAGGGATCCAGGACTCGGGGAAGGTGACAAAACTTTCCCTTATCAGCTGTTTCTGGCAGGGGTTCCTCTGGAGTTAAAGGTTCGAGTGCCCTGAAGTGCCCTTATTGCTCTACGTATCATTGGGGTATTTGTTGGAAGGCTACGGGTGCATGTTTTTACTGTGGTAGTATTGAGCATCAGATAGCCAGTTGTCCTCTCAAATAGTCTCAGACATTGCAAGCCAGTAAGGAGGTCTCTCATTCATCTGCTGAGAACAGAGGACGAGGTAGAGGTCGAGGAGGATATAATCAGAACAAACCTAATCCGAGTTCCCACTCAGAAACTATGAATCGACTAGCTATGCCTTCTACTTCGGCTCGAGCTTATGCACTGAAAGCTTGTGAGGATTAGGACGCACCAGACATCATTGTTGGTATTGTTTCTCTTTTCAATCATGAAATGTATGCATTGATTGACCTTGGATCTACTCATTCGTATATCTGTCTTAGAGAAATGGTTGATAAGGAGATGCCTATAAATCAGTTAGAGTATGACATGCTTATAACCAGTCCTCTGCATATTAGTGTTTTGGTTAATTAGGTATATAAGAGCTGTCCTATTATGATCCAAGGAAATGATTATGTAGCAGATTTGATTAGATTACCTTTTCATGAATTTGATTTGATTCTAGGTATGGATTGGTTGTCTAAGCATCAAGCAATAGTTGATTGTGGTGCCAAAATAGTTATACTTAGGAAGCCTGATCAACTTATAATAGTATTGCAAGGAATCTACACTAGTTCCTTAAGTTAATGCGGTATTTGCTATGTAAGCTCGAAAGCTCCTCAAGAAGCGATGTGAAGCATATCTAGCTTTTGTGTTTGATTCTAAGAAGGAGAGTAGTACATTGCTAAATATTCCTGTGGCGAATGAATTTCCTGATGTGTTTCCTAAATAATTACATGGACTTCCTCCTGAACAAGAAGTGGAGTTGTCTATTGAAGTCATGCTTGGCACTGCTCCTATATCCAAAACATCGTACATAATGGCTCCTACTGAATTAAAAGAGTTGAAGGTGCAATTACAAGAGCTTCTAGATCAGGAGTTTATTCGACCCAATATATCACCATGAGGAGCACCAATCCTGTTTGTTAAAAAGAAGGATGGTACACTGCGGAATTGCATTGATTACACACAACTGAATAGAGTCACAGTGAAGAATAGGTATCCATTGCCAAGGATTGACAATCTATTTAATCAGTTGAAAGATGTGGGAGTGGTTTCATAGATAGATCTGCGATCAGGATATTATCAACTTTGGGTAAAAGATGTAGATATACTGAAGATTGCGTTTAGAACCCGATATGGACATTATGAATTCCTAGTAATGCCATTCAGGTTAACTAAAATGCTCCAGCGGCATTTATGGATTTAATAAATATGGTATTCAGGCCTTACTTGGACCAGTTTGTTGTGGTATTTATTGATGATATTCTAATCTATTCTAAGAATGAATATGATCATACTGAGCATCTCCAAATTATTCTATAGATCTTGTGGGAAAAACAGTTGTATGCTAAGCTAAGTAAGTGTGATTTCTGGCTTCATGAGATATCATTTCTAGGGCATGTTGTCTCTTCTAAAGGAATTAGAGTTAATCCTAGTAAGATAGAAGCGCTTGTTAACTGGAATCCACCACAGAATATGATAGAAGTGAGAAGTTTTCTAGGTCTGGCTGGTTATTATCATCAATTTTTGAAGGGTTTTCCAGTGATAGCATCCCCTTTAACTAAACTGTTATGGAAAGGAGTGAAGTGCGAATGGTTTGATAGATGTCAGAATAGTTTTGATCAACTGAAAAGTTTGCTTACTGAAGCTCCTGTATTGGTTCAACCAACTTCAAGTAAGGAGTATGTTATGTATACTGATGCATCAAGAAATAGTTTGGGTTGTGTTTTGATGCAGGATGAATAAGTAGTTGCTTATATCTCTAGGAAAATAAAATCTTATGAATAGAATTACCATACACATAATCTAGAACTTGCAACGGTAGTGTTTGCCTTAAAATTTTGGTGGCACTACTTGTATGGTGAAAATGTAGAATTTTCACAGATCATAAAAGTCTGAAGTATCTGCTTACCCAGAAGGAACTCAATATGAGACAACGACATTGGTTGGAATTGTTTAATGACTATGATTGTATTATGGATTATCATCTGGGTAAAGCTAATGTTATAGCTGATGCCTTGAGTCAAAAGACCATTTTAGCATTATCACTTAAGTAGAGTGAATGGAAATTTGTATCTAATGGAGCTTTAATAGCTCAATTGGTAGCAAGGCCTACTTTCAGACAAGAAATTTGTGATGCTCAGAGAGTTGATGATAAGTTACAACAACTTATCTTGGCTACTCAGGAAAGTAAACAGTTTGATATTTCTATGCAAGGAGATGGTGAATTGTATTATAAAGATCAGTTGTGTGTGCCAGCCAATGATGAATTGAAGAAGAAGCTATTGTTTGAGGCTCATAAAATAATATTTACTATGCATCTTGGTGGAAACAAGATGAATCAGGATCTGAAGTAGCATTTCTGGTGGTCAGGTATGAAACGGGATGTTGTGAATTATGTAGCTAAATATCTGACGTGTCAGCAGGTTAAAGCTAAGCACCAGGTTCCATCTGGTTTGTTACATCCTATTTCTATTCCTCAATGGAAGTGGGATAACATTACCATAGATTTTGTCACTAGACTTCCTCTCACTCAAAGGAAACATGATGTTATATGGGTATATCAATTTAAAGCTAAGAGAATAAGCTACAAATTTGGTGAAGACACGTTAGTCTAATTCGGCCTACATCAATACAGTCTCTTTGAAAACCTCAAGATATAATTTCTGTCTAAGTTAGTACTATAGCCTTTAGAAATGAACATGATCATACTGAGTATCTCCGAATTGTGCTACAGATCCTGCGGGAAACACTAAACTATCATAATATATGCTTCATGTAGCACAACCATAAAGATTAATAATAATACTCTTACTTGTTTTGGCTCCAAAATTGTAGATCACGTAAGCCTAACTCCCAAACATCCCAATATACATTATATCACATCAACATAATACCAATTTGTTCCAAAATACGAAACCAGCTTGAAATATAATTATTACAAAAACTTACAACAATTCAAAGTCATACACTCTATATACAAGCTAAGATAAACTCAAAATTCATTTTAATCAAAACAAGACTCAGACTACATTGACTATTGCATTTGACTCGTCCCAGTCTTTACAATCCTCACTCTGAACCTATACAGGGCAAATCCACCGTACTAAGCATATAGCTTAATGAGTAATAACTAATCTATATATAAAGTGATAACTCATCATACTAAATCATGTAATAGCATAAACATGCATTAACAGATTGTTGTAACAATAAATCAAACATAATGCATTTCCGAAAGATTTTATAGTTAATAGAGCTAAATATCAAAAGAGGGTATAATTCAGAATCAAAACACAATTTTGTTTATGACAGGATCAAACATATATCAAAATACAAAATCAAATGATTGCTAAGCCATTTACAGAAGTCGGTAATGGGATTTATACAGGAGAGACCGAAGTTTTAACACCGAAGTGTCACAGGAGAGATCGAAATCTCAACATCGAAGTATCACAGGAGTAGCTGCAGACCTTTCTAGACATACCTATTTACCCACAACTAGGACTTAACAGCTTTAAAACAAAACAAATTTATTTCAAACAGTTCATGTGCAAAGCAAATAGTCAATCATATTCACATGCAAGTAGTACTTCCAATGATATAAATATACATAAAACGCCTTGGACAATCATTATCTATGATGGAGTTTGCTTACAACAATAGTTATCAAATGAGCATTGTCATGGTGCCTTATGAAGCATTGTATGACAGAAGGTGTAGAACTCTTGTATGTTGGACTGAATTGAGTGAAAACAAGATTATCGAGCCTAATATTGTGAAAGATACTAAAGAAAAGATTCAAGTTATCCAGCAAAGGTTGAAAGCTGCCAATGATCGGTAGAAATCCTATGTTAACCTAAAAAGAAGAGATATTGAGTATTAGGTAGGAGATAAGATATTCTTGAAAGTATCACCATGGAAACACATACTTCAGTTTGGGAAGAAATGTAAGCTTAGTCTACGATACATTGGTCCTTATGAAAGTCTGAGAGGAATTGGACAACTAGTAGCTTATCAGCTAGCTCTTCCTGAAAAATTGGCCAGATTACATGATGTATTTCATGTTTCTATGTTGAAAATATATCAGTTTGATGTTACACATAAGATTATTGTGCAAGAAATTCAAGTACAACCAGATTCATTTTATGAAGAAGAGTCAATTTCTATATTAGCCAGAGAAGTTAAATAACTTAGGAACAAGTCAATACCTTTGGTAAAAGTACTTTAGCAACACCATAAACTTGAGGAAGCAACATGGGAACCAGAAGAAACCATGAAAGCTCAGTATTCTCAACTATTTGGATCAGGTATGAATTTTGAGGACAAAATTTCTTAAGGAGGGGGAATTGTAACATTCCATGTTCGGGGCTAGACCCCAAAATAGTGAATTGAGAGTACAGTGAAAAATTAGTAGTGCATTTCATGCTCATGCATCATAGTATATTCACAGACATGTGAATAATTATTTTTGATACATTAAAATAATTGTTCATGTATTCATTGACATTTTTCTGGGTATAAGTGATTTTTAATTGATTAAAGTGTGAATTTTAGATTAATTGTGTTACAAAATTTATTTGGTGATAATAGTTATTATTTCATAATTTTGGTGAAATTTAGGAAATTTCTAAAATTTTGAGTATTTTTGGACTAGGACAAATACCAAGTGGCAAGACAAATGATAGTAGAAATTACTATCAAATGGAAATGGACATTTTGATAAATGATCTTGTGATTTATTGATAAGTGTCAAGGAACATTGGGAGACAATTGGAGTAGGAATTGGAATTGATTGGACTAGTTAAATAAGAGAACCTAGTTTAAAGCCTTAGAAATTGGACAAGTGACAAGTGAAAAGTGTCACTTGCCAAGCCAAGCATTAAACCCACGTAACTTTTGGAAAGACCATCTTTTAAATGGTCTTTCATTTGACTTCTCTGGCCAAATGTTCTCACCTTTTTCCTCTTTTTCATTTGTTCTAATCCATGACACTCATTTCTCACCCTCTCAACGTGCTCTTCATCTTATTACAAGAAAAACCTCATCTCTCCATCATAAATGAAGATGATATTGGGATGTTGGGAGTTAGGGTTACGTGATCTACAACTTTGGAGCCAAAACAAGTAAGAGTATTATTATTAATCTTCATGGTTCTGCAAAATGAAGCATATATGATGATAGCTTAGTGTTTAATGATCATGATAGAAGAGTTGAGATATATGTAACGTTAATGTTGCAATAAATAGATGTATGTTCTGTTTTAATGTATTAATGGTATTTATGAGTTTTTTTAAGAGAGGATTGACAGACTAAATGGTGATGAAGAGTGTGCTGGAAAATGTTAGCTATAATAATTTCCACTAATTAAGATTTTGTATTTTAACCATAACTTGATCTATAGATTTCTAAATGAAATGATTTTTGATTTAGATTAAACTAGAGACATATGGATACAATTTTTAAGAAGAAATTAAATTTGAATTCTGTACTTAGGAGTCTGGAAATTTGGGTTGAAGTTGAAATTGTTGTTCTATTATCGAGGTATAAAAATAGTATGTAGATTTTTTATTATAACTTGCAGGATACTAAACTAAAATACATGATATTGGTGTCATTAGACTTTCAAAACATTGAGGAACGTTTGATTAGTAGAAAATGTTGCCTAAATACCTCATTTTCAAGGTCAAAATGGTCATGCAAATCAGACTCGAAATCTGACAAAGACATAAATTATTTGTTCCTTCCAAAACCGAAGGACAAAATTTCTTATCTCCATCTCCAAAACAAAACACATAAGCAACTTCCGAAAATACCTCTAATCACACATAAGCAATTATTATTATTATTATTATTATTATTATTATTATTATTATTATTATTATTAATTTTGTACTTATTGTTATTATTATTATACGAGATTAATTTTCTTATTATTATTTTATTATCATTATTAGACATAATTAATTTTCTTATTATTATTGTGATTATTAAATTCCTTATTATTATTAATTCTCTTCCTCTTCTTCTATTATTATTTTTTTTTGTATACGAAATTAATTTCTTATTGTTATTGTTAGTTTATTATTATTTGTTAACTTTTTTACTAATAAAAACCATTCGTTTTAAAATAATCAATGAATTACATATTTCCAATCATATTATACTGTAGGAGTACTTTAGTCATTAATACTGTTTTTTATGTTCTGTCAACTGCACTGAAAAATATTTTTGTCCACGAGACGAATACAGTTTTATCTGTTTTATCTATCACAATCAAATACCTCACTGTCTCCAATTTTTGTTTTATTCTGTCTCTAAATTTTTATTTTGTTATGTCTTTGCATATGAAAGACAGTAATTATAAGCAGCGTAAGAGGACGACCAAGAGAGGAAGGAGACGGTGGAGACAGATATGGCAGGGTCGTTTAAAGAGAGAACAATAAACAGATAAAGGAGAAGGAGAAGGACAGAAGGTTTGAGAGAGGATATTGGTGTTTTAAAAATTGCAAATAAGTCCTTCAAGTTTTGGAAGTTTATGGTACCGGTTGATATGCGCCGATACACTATATACTAGCTAATATCAAATAGTTCCGTTTCCTTGCATGGGAGTGTTCTTTTAAAAATAAAGAATTTCATGTGAAATTTACTTGTTATTTAAAAAGTAAAAAATAATGCTATGTAAATATTAATGAAATATTTAACTGATGAAAAGTTAAAATTTTCATTTACTTAAAATCTGTTTTAAATATTTTAAAATTAATTGTATGTCCATGTGGAGTAGAGACTAATTAATTTGAGATGTCAATTCTGGCACATAGGTTCACCTTTTCAAAAGTAAAACAAACTGTTAGAGAGAAGAATTTACGATCTCGATGCCGTTTGCTTTATAAATCATTTGGTTTATGGAACGCAGTCCACATACATACCTCCAACTTCACATAAGAAATTAAGAAAAGGATTCCTGGAAACTTCACAAAAGGTTTCCTTGCCAGGAATGGATTATTTTAGGAATATCTTTACTTTTCAGCGAAGGGATGGGTTTAAGTTCTGGGGTCAGCCATGGCTGCTTTCGACTTCAACTGAAAGTTTAGTTTGTAAAGACATGATGGGCTTAAGTATATGAAAAGTTTCTCTTTCTTATGCCGCCGAATCCTTTGACCATAAACTGGACTACAAACAAGTATATTATTATTAAAATATTTGGATCTCTAAATTTAAATTCAAGGAGCCTGTTGCTGTCGCAATCACCCACCCCTTTGGTCGGAACGGACGGACACACTTGTCTTATTTTACTAAATATATTTATGGAAAATCTCTCTATCTTACACTACAACAGTCAAATAAACTCAAGACTCAAGAGGCCTTATTGAAGCATCTAGTCAAAGTCTACTATCAACGGCGTAGAAGATCCATCCACATGAGGTTATACACACGGCACAACCACAGACGATTTGATGCCCGTCTGGCCATTCAACCACGTGCTTCTGACTTCTGACCCCTGCGTAAGTACTTGTTCTTTGCTTTCGTAATTATTCTGATTGACAACTCGAACGAATGTTTAATTGATTAGATAATTGGAAATTAATTGAATCACGTTGAAATTTACCAACTGCTAAATTCTACTTCTAGTTCTAGTCCGTCCATACAAGAGAATTTTGTTACCATGATGCGCCTGAACGGGGACAATTCTATCTACCTCGGAAATTTCCTTGGAAGGGATGGTGTTACCGATTGGTTCTTGGTTTGTCTAATGCAACATTCCTCCGCCTCCCTTTAATTTTTAATTCTTTATTCAGTCGTATAATAGCTGATTAGGTAATATTTGATAATTAATATTAATGTAATTATATTTTTATTACTAATAATAATTACATATTACATAAAACTTAAAGATGATTTATATTATTAAACTGAAACAGTAGATCTGCTTATTCTTTTATTTTTATATTGCTTTGGACTCCAAAAATTTAATAATATAAATAATTTAAAAATTAAATGTCATTTACAAATCAAATATATTTTCATTATTAGATCAAAATTTTCTCATATTCCTTACTTTCCTTATGGACAATGCATTGATAAGTTGCCTAACTTAAACCTCCAAGTTATGATTAGAAGAGGAGTGATTTTTAACTATTTAATCAAATTTGTCTTCCATCCTCTTCTAATTAACACAAAAATCAATCCAAATGAGCAATTAAAGGCTATTATACTAAAAAATCGAAAGGAGTTGGAAGAACCAAGAAGCCATCCCCCATAAGGAAGGAAGCCAAGAAAAAGAGGAGGATAAAAATGAAGAGAAACCTTGAGTGTCACCACCGCCATATACTCCTATTCCCAAAAAGGTTTAAAAAGACACAAATGGCTGCATAGTTTGCCAAAGTTTTAGAAAAGTTGAAGAAGTTGTAGATCAACTTATCGTTGAGGCTTTGGAGAATATGCCAAATTCCTCGAGGACATCTTAACCAACAAGCTTATTTGGGAGGACAACCAAACGATGTCAGTGGCGGAGAGTTGCAACTTAGTAATTACTGGCCACATGCCCTCAAAGTTAAAAATTCAGAGAGTTTCACTATTCTTTGTATATTAGGTAATCTTGAATTTTCCATATGTTTATATGACTTAGGGGCTAGTATAAACTTGAAAAAAGTGGTGAAGAAAGAAATGGTAAAGCTTTTGGATGCAGGATTTGTTTACCCTATCTTAGATAATTAATGAGTGAGTCCAATAAATTGTATATTAGAAAAAGGCGGTATGATGGTCATATAGAATGACAAAGGAGAGTTAATTTATACTAGAACAATCACATGATGGAGGCTATGCATTGATTACAGGAAGCTCAACATTGTGACTAAGAAAGATCATTTTCCCTACTCCTTTGTAAATCATTGATGGAGAGAGTGGTCAAACATGCTTTCTATTGCTTCCTTGATAGGTACTCTAGCTACAATCAAATTTTCATATATCTACAAGACCAAGAGAAGACCAAGAGAAGACCATATTCACTTATCCCTATGAGACCTTTGTCGACATAAGAATGCCTTTTTAACTTTACAATGTATCATCTACTTTTTAAAGGTGCACGATGACGATATCTACAGATATGATTGAAGATGTTATTGAAGTGTTTATGTGACTTTTTGGTTTTTAGAGACTCTTTCGAGCATTGCTTGAAAAATATGGATAGATTTCTCCAAATTTGTAAGGAATCATATTTGGAACGTAATTGGAAAAAATGTCACATCATGGTGTATGAAGTTGTGGTCTTAGGACATAAGATATCATACAAGGAGTATAGAAATAGATAGGGCCAAAATGGAAGTCATTGAAAAGATTTCACCACCAAGCAATGGCAAGGGCGTGAGAGCATTTTTGGGACATATAGGATTTTAGCATCACTTCATTAAGTATTTCTCTTATTGATAATCGCTTATAAATTCATTGATTAAAGATGGGCATTTTAACTTTAAGCTAATTGCTTGCATACTTTTGACAGGTTAAAGCAAGCGTTGACTTTAGTACTTATATTGACGTTGTTGGATTGGTCCTTACTGTTTGAGATTATATGTGAACTGAGCGATGTGTATTGGGACAACAAAAAGATAAGAGGTTAAATGCAATCTAATATGCAATCAAGACCTAGTCGGGAGCATAATTAAATTACATTGCAACCAAAAAAAAGTTGTTAGTAGTGATATTTGATTGTGACAAGTTCCATTCTTACCTTTTGGGCTTAAAAGTTATTGTTTTTACAAACCATACAATGTTGTGATATCTTTTTGTTAAGGACACAAAGTCGAAACTTATCATGTGGGTGCTACTTCTTCAAGAATTTGACATTGAGATTAGAGATAAGAAAGGAGTCAAGAGTGTGATGTCTGGCCACCTATTACGTTTAAAATGAGGGGAGGTGTATCCAAATAAAGAAATTAATGAACAATACCCGATGAGACCTTATTGTTGGTAAATTGCCTTTTATTTCATGGTTTGCTAACATAGCAAACTACATTGCAGGTGGTACCCTTCCCACATATTTATCTTATCAACAAAAGAAGAGGTTTTTTATTTGAATGCGCCCATTATCTTTAGAAAGAACCTATTTTATATGAGATTTATGCTAATGGTTTAATTTATAGGGATGTTCTAGAAGATAAGATGCTTGAGATACCAACTCAATGTCATAAGTCATCTTATGTAGGCCATTATGAAGTAAACAAGCAATAGCTCATGTGTTAGAGTGTGGATTCTTTTGGCTTAAATTATTTAAGGATTCTAAAAAATATATGATAAATTGTAACAAATGCCAACGAGTTAGAAATATTTCAAAAAGAGATGAGATGTCCCTTTCTAACATCATAGAAGTGGAAGTTTTTGATATATGGGTCTGGACTTTATGGGACCTTTCTCATCTTCTCTTGGGAACACATATATCCTAATAGGTGTAGATTATGTTTCTAGATTGGCTGAGCAATGAAAAATCTAACCAATGATGGTAAAGTGGTGCAAAAGTTTATGATATGAATATTCAACAGGTTTGGGGTCCTAAGAGCGATTAAAAGTGAAGGAGGAACACACTTTTACAACAATCCCTTTAAAGCTATTCTAAAGATATATGGAGTTTATAATAAAGTGGCCATACCCTATCATCCATAAATAACTGGACAAGTGGAGGTTGTCAATAGGGATTTAAAGATAGACAATGCATTATGGGCATATTGAACTGCATTTAAGACACAAATAGGTACAATTCCATTTTGACTTATCAATAGAAAAGCTTGTCATTTTCCATTGGAGTTGAAATATTGGGCTTATTAGGCCATAAAGACATTAAATTTTAACTGGAATGTAGTAGGTGAGAAGAGACTCATACAACTTAATGAATTGAAATAGTTGAGATTTAATGCTAATGAGAATGCCAAGCTCTACAAAGAAATAGTAAAAAGATGGCATGATGCCCATATCAAGAGCAAGGAATTTACGAGTGGGTACTTGGTGGTTTTGTTTAACTCAAGACTTTGTTTATTTATAGGTAAGCTTAAGACCCGTTGGAATGGCTTTTTGAAAGTTATCCAAGTATTCATGCATGGAGCTTTAGAATTGGAGAACAAAAAAGGGAAAATATTCAAAGTGAATGGGCATAGGTGTAAAACCTATTTTGGAGGAGTCTTTTCATAAGAAAAGGAAGTGATCTCTTTTCTTTCTTTTGATTGAGCATGTGTTAGTGAGGAATGGTCAAGCTAATGACCTTAAACTAACATTTGTTGTTTGTTAAGCTTTTGCAGCTTGTTACATATGATTTCATTGTTTTCTTATTTTTAGAGTGATTTTGATTAATCAATATAACGTTTGGAAGTGTGTCACATTTTAGGGAACATATTCTAGAAGATACATAAGGGAACTAGTGTAAAGCTATTCAAAATTGGAGGAAGCACTGCATGGTGAGACTCCTATATTCTCATAACTGCTTTGGCTCATTGTTATAGTGTTAATTTTGATGTACTAACCCCTAATTTTCTTGAGTGGTTGAATAAGACAAATTTGAGGAGAGTTGAGATCTTAGAGTGCCATGGTATGGAACTATAAGATATCAGCTTTAAATCAAAAGTTAAAAATAGGACAGGCCATGCAGGTTCTAGTACATCAACACTAACAGGTCTCATCCAGTGAAGAATCTAAAAAGGAGGAAGAAGGCTAGGAGATAGTGGTTGTCAAATTAGAGGAGAATAACAAGCTCCTTGAGGGCTATATGGACAATACATAGGCAAAACTAAAGGAGGTAGTACACCATCAGTGCTATCAAACCAATAAGTTGTTAAAGCTTTTTTCTATAGAAGGAGTCCATGTTCTATCTCCTAAACCAGCACCACCCTAACCTCTATAAGTATTCTTGCCCTTGTTTTTATTTCTATTAATTTTTTGGTTTCATTTTTCACATTGAGGACAATGTATCATTTAAGTATAGGGATGTATATGCACTTGCATATCATTTGTATGTGACTTTACAATTGCCTGGTGTTAGTTTTTGATTTTGTTAGCATTGTATACATTTTCATTGCTTATCTTTGAACAGGGTAATTTAAATTGTAAAGGAACATTAGCTTGTGAATTTTGTGTTTTAAGTTTCTTTGGGATGAATATGCATGTTAATTATGATATGACACATATTCTCACACTTTATCTCATTTTTATGGATGCGCTTGTAATTACATTAATTAAAATTGGTAAACATAATTAGTAAACTTTTATAAGAGTGACT
>JANZLF010000009.1:6056972-6077789 GCA_026546835.1 Erythroxylum foetidum | reverse complement strand
TATATATAAGTTCCAGGGTCAAGTCAAAAAAGTTTTACATTAACTATATTCAAATAATTTCTTTGAAGAAAACTATCATACATCCCTGCAATAGTTTCAAAAGAATTTTGTATTATATAATTTATACTTTTACATTTAGCAATTCCAAAATTCCAATACGAACAACATTCATCAAGTTAATGTTCTTTCAAATTCCCAAATTTTTTGTATTTAATATTTTTATATATTAATGGAAAAAATACATTTAACTCCTTTGTGTTTTACCTTTTCGTATGTTATGCCCCCTCTATTTTAAAAATGAACCTATTTTCTCCTTTGACCACCAGTCAAAGGAGTTTCAAATTTAAAAAGACTTTTTTATCCATTACTTTTTATTGTTATTCTACTTTCATGGACCAAAAAAAACTATGAGCTACCCAAACTACCTTAGGTTATTTTGGAGGGAATGACGAAATCAACTCTATTGAGAAGAAAAATAAAATTAGAGGGAATTATCTCCAATCTTTTTTTAATCTTGAAATGAACAAATTCAATAAGATTTGAAAAGGTTTGGAGGAAAAGAAACCTTTTTTTTAAAATGACATTTCAATTATTTTTATTATTTTTAAAGTAATAGTGAGAAGATAACTCACAAATAAAAATTTGTAAATTTTTCATCAATTAACAGTTAGAACATACAATTACGAAATAATGGCACCTCCAATAAATTTTATTTTTTAATTTTGTTAATAAATAAAATTTCTTTTTAAAATTTTTCATAAATTAGCGGTTAGAATTTAATAGTTATAAAAGGGGTTATATGGGTAGTGTTTAAGTAGTGAAAAAAGGTTGAGAAAAGCAAAGTGAAAAGAGAATAAGTGAGAGTGAGAGGTACAGAGCTACAACTCAAATTTGTAAGATCATTTTTTTTATTAACATATATTACTACTTCTTTTCTAGTGGCTTATCCATTTTATTTTTTCACAACAAGTGGTATCAGAGGATGTGAAAATGACCAATATGATTTAGCATCAAATTTCAAAATTGATGAAGACAAAGACAAAGATAAATAATGGAAACTAGAACATCTAAATGAAGGTACTGCTCGGACTATAAGATTTGTGGGAGATTGTCGAAGAGGGTTACACTGAACCTGAAGATGCGACCGCCGAAGTATCTTTATCAAAGATGAAAAGGACATAACTTAAAGAATCATGCAAGAAGGACAAGAAGGCTCTGTTTTTCATTTTTCAAAGACTTGACGAATCAAAGTTTGAAAAAAATCAGACGTAAAAATATCAAAGGACATATGTGAAACTCTACAAAAATCTCTTCAGGTAGTTTAAAAAGCTAAAAAGGTAAGGCTCCAATCTCTTAGAGCCGAATTTGAAATATTAATAATGCAGAATTTCAAAAAAAATTAGTGACTACGTCACTGTCTGAAAATAATGGCAAACGAGATGAAAAGAAATGGAGAAGCACTTAGCGATATAAGGGTGATGGAAAAACTATTACGTTTACTGACAAGAAATTTTGATTACATCATCCCTGCCATTGAAGAATCAAAGGATTTGTTACAAATATCTATTGATGAGCTTATGAGATATCTTCAAGCTTATGACCTAAGAATGATCCAAAACGAAAATATTGATGATTTAGAACAAGCTTTGCAAAGTAAGTTATCTATTAGGGGCTATCAACCTAGTTACCAGCAAGCTAGAAGAAATCGAGGAAGCTATAGAGGTGCCTTCAAAAGTGGACGTGGTGGACGAGGACGGTTTAGGAACTCTTTTGAAAGGGGCTAACCAAATAAAAGCTATCAAATATATAGTCGTCGTAGAGGATTTCAAAACCAAATAAAAGGCAATTTTCAACAACGAGGTAATAAATCAAAAGTGCAATGTTATAACTACAACAAGTATGGCCATTTTGGTTACGAATGTAGATCATCCTCGAAGAGGGAGGAAACAAATCATTTTGTAGTAAGAAAAGATCTAGAAGATGAATCGACAATTTTCTAAGCATACAAAGGAAATGAAAAATGCAAGAAAAATGTTTGATATCTTTGTACTAGTGCTAGCAACCACATGTATAGAGGATATTAGCTATTTAAAAATTTGGATGAGACAATTCAAGGAGAAGTTACTTTCAGTGACTCATCAAAAATTCCAATGAAAGGTAAAGGTAAGATTATGGTTACCTTAGAAAATGGAGAGAAGAGGTATATATATGATGTTTATTATGTACCTACATTAAAAAATAATAGTATTAACCTTAGTCAGCTCTTAAAAAAGGGTACATCATACATTTGAATGATTGCTCTCTTACCATAAACAAAGGTGGATAATTAATTGCTAAAGTTGAAATGATGAATAATCATCTTTTCACAATTGATATTCAGTCAGAAGCACCGAAATGCATGAAATCTATCATTAAAGATGAGTTATGGCTATGGCATATAAGGTTTGGTCATCTTAGTTTTACTAGCCTACAATTGTTATCAGAAACAAAGATAGTAAAGGGACTTCCAGAAATTAATCAATAGAATCAGCTATGTGAAGTATGCATTATAGGAAAACAACATAAGCAAAGTTTTGAAGTTGGAAAATCATAGAGAGCTAGAAGACTGTTAGAGATTGTTCACTCAGATATAGCTAGAACATTTGATAGACCATCATTTGGTGGAAACATGAATTATATTACCTTTATTGATGATTTCAATAGAAAAAGTTGGGTGTATATTCTTAAAGAAAAATCTTCTAGAAGCCCTTAATAAATTTAAGGAGTTTAAAGCAATGGCAAAAAAACAAAGTGGGTAATTAAAGATACTCAGATCTGATAGAGGAGGTGAGTACACGTCAAAGTTAATTGTAACTTTTTGCAAAGATCATGGAATTGTTCATTAGTTGACAGTTTTATATACACCACAACAAAATGACATCGTAAAAAGAAAGAATCACACGATTCTTAATATGGTGAGAAGTATGGTAAAGAACTTTCTAGGCCAAAGTGGTTCTATGTGCTGTATACTTGGTAAATAGGTGTCTAACAAAAATTGTAAAATTCAAAACACCAAATGAAGCATAGAGTGGTAGCAAGCCAGTAGTTGGACATTTTAAGATTTTTAGGTGCATTACATATGCCCATATTCCTGATAAAAAAAGAAAGAAGTTAGACGATAAAGGTGAAAAATGCATATTTATTGGTTATGAAAAGAGGAGTAAGGCGTATAGATTGTACAACCCTTTGACTAAGAAGGTGATCATCTCTCAAGATGTTGAATTCTATGAAGTAGATTATTGGAAATGGAATAAAGAAGATAAGAAAGTCCAAGGATTATTTTTCGATGATGATAAAGATGATGACTCCAACACACAAGATGAACAAGGAGATGAACAAATTCCTACCTAGAATTTTACAACTTTGGTATTAACAACATCAACTTTATCACATAGTAGTAGTAGCAGTAGCAATTCAGGGGGAGCATCTATAAAAATGCGGAGTCTAAATGATATCTATGATGTCATAGAGTAGGTACAGACAATATTTGATTACTCATTGTTTTGTTTAATGGCAGAGTGTGATCCATTAACATATGAAGAGGATATTTAAGATGAGAAATAAGAAAAAGCCATGAATGAAGAAATTGATACAATCAATAGAAACAACACATGGGAACTAACTAATCTTCCAAAAGTACACAAGGTAGTAAGAGCTAAGTGGGTGTACAAGACAAAGACTAATCAAGAAGGTAAGGTTGAAAAATAGAAGGCAAGGTTAATTGCTAAAGGCTATAAAAAGAGACAAGGAATCGACTATGAAGATGTATTTGCTCTGGTTACAAGAATTGATGCTATTAGACTTCTTATAGCACTGGCAGCACAAAATAGATGGAAGATTTATCAAATAGACGTGAAATCAGCTTTCTTGAATGGATATCTAGAAGAAGAAGTCTACATCGAGCAACCACTGAGATATATTAAAAAAAGACAGGAAAACAAAGTCTATCGTCTGAAAAAAGCATTGTATGGATTAAAGCAAGCTTCACGGGCCTATAATATGAGAATAGATGAGTATGTCCGAAGAAATAGTTTTGTAAAAAGCCCATATGAGTATGCCTTATACGTAGAGAAAAAGCAAGATAAAGATATCATGATTATGTATTTATATGTGGACGACATGATCTTTACATGAAACGATTTGGGTTAGTGATTTTAAGAAAGCTATAACCAAAGAATTTGAAATGACAAATATTGGTGAAATGTTATATTTTCTTGGAATCGAAATAAAACAAATGGTAGAAAGAATATTTATATCATAGAAGAAGTATGCGGAACAAATTCTTAGCAAGTTTAGAATGAAGGATTGGAAACCTAAGTCTACCCTAGCAGAAATAGGTGTAAGATTAAGAATGGATTCAAATGGAGAGTCGATAAAATCAACATTGTTCAAGAGTCTAGTCGGAAGTCAGATGTACTTGACTTTCACATGCCCAAATATTATGTATGCAGTTGGATTGCTCAGTAGATACATAAAGAAGCCAAGGCAAGATCACTTCATTATAGCAAAAAGAATTTAAAGATATATTAAAGGCATAATAGATCATGGTCGATTTTATACACATTTTTAAGATTTAAAATTGATTGGTCATTCAGATAGTGATTATGGTAGAAACCTAGAAGATTGAAAGAGCATATATGGATATGCATTTCACATTGGATCAACAATATTTTCATGGTCATCAAAGAAGAAACAAATAGTTACTCTCTCGATGTGTGAAGCTGAGCATATCACTGCAGCAGCAGGTATATGTCAAGCAATATGGTTGAAGAATATTTTGAGTGAGTTATATCATCCAGAAGAAGATCTTATTACAATATACGTTAATAATAAATCTACTATATCACTTGCAAAAAATCCAGTGTTACATGGCCGAAGCAAATATATAGACACAGAATATCATTATATTTGAAAGCAAATGAAAGGCAAAACTATAGAGCTCATTCATTGCAAAACTTAAGAACAAATTGCGAATTTTTTACAAAGTTATTGAAGATTGATATAATTCACAAACTCAAAGAAATGCTTCGCATGCAAAGCCAGGCTTGAGGGGGAGTGCTAAAAGTGAAACTCTGATAGAAGCTTATAGTTTTTTCTAGATACAATAGTTGAGTATAGCTATTCTCATTAACCTATCTTCTCAATCAGGCTTGGGGTTCACCCACATGTTGTGATCAGCAATTACGAGCTAGTGAAGGAGCTATTCACTACAAACGACAGGATCTTTTCGTCTCGCACAGAGTCATCTCAAGCCAAGTATCTGGGCTACGACGCTGCCGGAATGGGTTTCGCACCCTATGGAAGCTACTGGCGCAACTTGCGTAAGGTAGCCATGCTTGAACTTCTGTCCATTTATAGGCTCAAAACCTTCAGGCACTATCAGGTGTCTGAGGTTAATCACTTGGTTAACGACATGTTTTTATTGAGCAAGAGGAATGAGCATCGTCCAGTTAAGGTTGTCTTGAGTGAGTGGGTTGAACATTTAACCTTGAATGTGATTACTTTGATGATTACAAGGAAGAGGTTCTTCGAGAGCAACATTGACGCAAACGAATTGGAGGATCACAGTGTCGGTGAAACTATCAGAGAATTCATGGACGTTGTTGGATGTGGGGTTCCTGGTGATATGATACCATTCTTAGGATGGTTTGATTATGGTGGCATAATTAAACGCATGAAGCGGGTTGCCAAGGAATTGGATACTATCATGGAGAAATGGCTTCAAGAACATAAGTCAAGGATCATCAAGAGTGAAGAGGACAAGAAAGACTTCATCGACGTTCTGCTCTCAACGGTTGAGGATGACACAACTTTCGGCCATAAACGTGATACCATAGTCAAGGCAACAGTACTGGTATGTCCCTGTACCGTGATCTTTTCTATTTTCCGAAAAATTATTATTAATATTATTATTATTGTTGTTGTTATTGTTGTTATTATTATTATTATTATATATTCTATATTTTTATTAGAGTTATAAACTTGATTTTTGTATAATTAAATATCTAAAATTTAAATTTCTATAAGAATATTCAACGAAATATTAAGATATATAATATTTATACCCTTATAATTTTTTAAAGTCATGTCCTTATAAGTCATTTTACATATAAACAGCTAATACTAAACAGCTAATTTTACCAAACATCAAATGATAAGCAACTAATGCAATCTGTTGATCAAATCAACTGATAGAATCAGCTATCAACTAACAGCTAATAGAATCAGTTAAAAGCTAATGTAATCAGCTGATTGCTAAAGTCATAAACAAAGTTAGATTTCGACTAGTAATGTAGTCCCCTGATTTACCCTTTTGGAATATTAAGACGTGCCTTTTATCATGTCTTCTTTGTCATTCTTATCTTCAAAACATTAACTAAGCTGTCAGATTTCGACTAAGTCCTTGGTCCCGCATGTCACAGGGTTTTATGGTTGCGGGCTCTGACACCTCCGCTATCACCATGACGTGGGCGTTTAGTAACATGTTGAACAATAGACGCATCATGGAGCTTGCCCAGGAAGAGCTTGACCAAAAAATCGGCAGGGACCGACTTGTCGATGAATCCGAAGTCGATAAATTGACTTACATCGAAGCTATTATCAAAGAAACTTTGCGATTACACCCACCAGGTCCATTGGCAATTCCTCACCAGTCGACGGAAGAGTGTTACCTTGGCGGGTATTATCTGCCAAAGGGGACTCGTTTGTTTGTAAACTTTTGGAAGCTGCAACGAGATCCAAAGTTGTGGTCAAATCCCGAGGAGTTCCTTCCAGAAAGGTTTCTTACAACAAAAGCACATGTTGATGTTTACGGTCAGCATTACGAGCTTCTTCCATTTAGCTCAGGAAGACGAGCTTGTCCTGGGATTAACCTGGCCATGCAAGTGATGAAATTGACACTTGCGAGGTTACTTCAGGCATTTAACTTCTACAGACCATCGGAAGAGCCAATCGACATGACCGAAGGCCTCCGGTTGGCCTTGTTCAAAGAAACTCCTCTTGAAGTTATGGTAACCCCACGTCTTGCTCTTGAG
Organism: Erythroxylum foetidum; assembly: GCA_026546835.1. Classification (NCBI taxonomy): domain Eukaryota; kingdom Viridiplantae; phylum Streptophyta; class Magnoliopsida; order Malpighiales; family Erythroxylaceae; genus Erythroxylum; species Erythroxylum foetidum. The sequence continues at coordinate 6,070,716 of JANZLF010000009.1, read as the reverse complement.
CTCTATGATCAACAGTAGAGATGGACCAAGACAATGATGCACCATAAATGGTCTTACAAAAAATAAAGAGAAATAATATAGAGTGACGGAAAAACGTAAGCTTTGTGTAAAATAATGCAGGTTGCGAGCTGCACAGTAACCTTCGTTAATTTATTGTATTAGTTAATATTCAAACGTGTAATCCATTAAATATGAAAATGTTTAAGGAGCATATGAATAATATCTCTATTATGTTGACTTCTTACTAAGGTTGTTTAGCTGTAATATGGGTGTTTTTGGACGTGTGGCCAGAGGTGATTGTGGCCATCGATGTTCTAACACTATATCATGGTTATTAGAAATGTATTGCCTACCAAAATGTTTTGGAGTTACATTTCTATGTCTCTATTAAGACGTGGAATTTAGTGAGACGAGGAAATTACTTCACATGCCAATAGTAATACTGGAGGTAGGCGGAGAAAAAGCTAGTCAATGTTTTTCTTCAGCAACCCTTTCCTTATCATTTCTTATGGAAAGATACGATTGGCGGGAAACCCCTGACGTCATTTTGCAAGTTATCTTCGTCTAGCCCTAGCTCAGGCCTTTGAGTTCCTTGCAGCGCAAAATGAGACCTCGAACACCCCAGCTAAGTCAGATTGGAAGATAACAATTTGTGTTGTCTGTGAGAAGCGTTGCAGAAAAGCTAAATCCATCTGGCTAACTCAGTTTTACAGAGATGCACATGAACGAAGAACCTAAAGCTCTCTCGACTGCCATAGAAGCGTCTCGATCGATCATTGGCATCCCCACTACGGAAAATCTAGCGAGTTAGTAGAAAGAAAAATGCCTAGGCCCTCAGGGGAGTAATCAACAGAGCTACAAACTACGACTCTGCCAGACAAAAGGATGGCACGGCCTACTCGACACTCGAACATGGGACCTATTCCTCTGTCCCCAATTAACCAAGCCCCTCTATACCCCATGCATCCAAGTCATCCATTTAAGTTAAATGGATGGATTGGATGCATGGGGTACAGAGGGGCTTGGGTAATTGAAGACAGAGGATTTCAAGTGCTCGAACATGTCTAAGGAAGATTAGAGAGATCTGAGTTGCGATAGCCTTTTTGTTGCCGTTATCCTACACTAGCCTTGTTGGTGTATAATGACCTAAAAAGGACCGGTGTGACGTGTGTTGGAATATACAATCAAAGTAAGTGAAAAACAGAGTTTGATGGATGAATACAGAAAAGTACTCTGTTATTTCTGTTTTATATGTTCACTCAGAATAAATATCAGAATAAATATCAAATGCCTATATATAGGCTTACACAGCAACAAACTAAGCAACAAATGAAGGCCAGCTATGCCCATTATTAACAACTTACGAAAACTACGCTACAAGCAAACTAGATCTAGTCAACAACAAATCTTTGACTTTGAATCATTCTCTAATAGCCTCCCTTGATTCAAAGTCACATACACCCAGTAGCATCCTAAAATAGCAGAACTTTTCTTTGGACAAGGTCTTCGTCAATACATCAGCTACTTGCTCATGAGTACTGCAGTACTTTAAGGATATCTCTTCTTTTAGAACTAAACCACGAATAAAATGATATCGTATATCGATGTGCTTTGTTCTGCTATGGAAGGTTGGATTCCTCGTCATGCAGATTGTTGCTTTATTATCACAAAATATCTCTGTAGGTCCTTTTTGCTTCTGTTGAAGATCAGCTAATATCCTCCTTAGCCAAATGGCTTGACAAGCTGCTGAAGTTGCAGAAATGTACTCTGCTTCCGTAGTGGAAAGTGCCGCTGTCGCTTGCTTCTTAGAGCTCCAAGTGATTGCTCCAGACCCCAAGGTGAATACATTTGCTGAAATACTGCGTTGATCATCCAATGAACTTGCCCAATCACTATCTGTAAACCCATGCAATCTGCAGTTGGAAGCCTTCGAATACCAAATTCCATAGTTTTTCGTTCCAGCTATGTAACGCAAGATCCTTTTTGCTGCACCATAATGAATCTTTGAGGGTTCCTGCATAAATCGTGAAATAACACCAACAACAAATGCTATGTCGGGTCGTGTATGTGTTAAATAAATCAATCCCCCAACCAAGCTTCTAAACCTTTTAGTATCAGCAGTCTCTGACCCATCTCCATGCTTTAGTTTTTCATTGATGCTCATTGGTGTAGCTGCAGGATTACATCTAAACATGCCAAACTTGTTAAGTAAATCTCTGGCATATTTCCTTTGCACAATAAAAATCCCATCTTTAGCTTGATGAACTTCAAGACCAAGAAAGTAATGTAACAAACCCATATCTGATATTTCAAACTCATCCATCATCTGTGTTTTAAACTCATTCACAAGAGAATTTGAAGAACCAGTATAAATTATATCATCAACATAAAGGCAAACAACAAGGAAATCATTTTTACCTTTCTTCTTTACATACAAGGTCGGTTCATTCTCACTTCTTTCATACCCCTTTTCCTGAAAATAACCATCAATCTTACTGTACCAAGCTCGGGGAGCTTGCTTCAGCCCATATAATGCCTTCCTCAGCTTGTATACCTTTGTCTCTTTGCCTTGCAAAATGAAACCTTCTGGTTGTGCTACATAGACTTCTTCACGTAAATCTCCATTCAAGAATGCCGATTTTACATCAAATTGAAAAACTGACCAGTGTAATTGCGCTGCCAAAGCTAAAATAATTCTCACAGTTTCAAAGCGAGCTACCGGAGAGAAAGTTTCTTCGAAATCAATACCTTGTTGCTGCGCGTACCCTTTTGCCACAAAACGCGCTTTATATTTTTGTATACTTCCATCTGCAGCAAATTTGGTTTTGAAAACCCATTTCAAACCAATTATATTCTTACCTTCTGGTACATCAACCATCTCCCAAGTTCCATTTTTCTCTATAGCTTTAATCTCTTCCACCATTGCTTTCCGCCATTCTTCTTTTTCATTAGCTTCAAAAAAATTGATAGGATCTGAAACAGTGAGAGCAAATTGACAAGATTCATATATGTTAGCTAAGGACCTAAAGCCCCTTGGTGGTGTTTTATTTGAAGAATCATCAGCTGTAGATGAAGAATGTTTGCTTGATGTTGGTGTGGTGATCGAAGTTGTCAGGCTTGATGAAATGGAGGAAATTGTAGGATCAAGTGCATTATTCTCAGACATGATGTCAACAGGTATGGAACTCTTTTGTTACGGTTCTCCTTCACTCCAATTCCAACTTGCTTTCTCATCGAATATTACATCTCTTCTGATTAAAATCTTTCCACAAATAGGATTATACAACCGATAAGCTTTGGATTGAGTACAATAACCAGTAAAGATGCATTTTTCAGATTTTTCGTCAAGCTTTTGACGAGCTTGAGAATTTATCAAAGCATAAGCAACACTTCCAAAAACTCGTAAATGACTTACAATCGGTTTCCTTTCATGCCAAGATTCGTAGGGAGTTCGATTCATGACAGCCCTTGTTGGCGATATATTTAGCAAATAAACCGATGTCGCTACAGCTTCTGCCCAAAATTGATTCGAGAGTCCCTTCGATTGTAGCATACTTCTTGCCATCTCCACCACAGTTCGATTTTTTTGTTCGGTCACACCGTTCTGCTCCGGAGTATAAGGAGTTGTTAATTCCCTATGAATGCCATTTTCTTCGCATTACAAATTGAATTCATTGGATACGAACTCTCCACCTCTATCTGTGCGCAACATTTGGATGTAGCAGCCACTTTGTTTTTCCACCATAGCTTTAAATTTCAGAAATTTGCTGAACGTATCAGACTTGTTTTCAAGGAAGTACACCCAACTCATGCGACTATAATCATCTGTAAACAACAAAAAATATCGATTTCCACCAAAAGATTTCGTTTGCATAGGCCCACATAAATCTGCATGAATCAATTCTAAACATTGTCCAGCTCTCCAAGCTTTTCCAACAGGAAATGATTTTCTAGTTTGTTTACCATAAATGCACCCCTCACATAAATCAATGGAGTTGATTTTGGGTAATCCAATAACCATACCTTTGTCACTCAACAATTGCAACCCTTTAACATTCAGATGTCCATACCTTAAATGCCATAGTTCTGAATCATCCATTGTACTTGCAGCAAGAGCACAGTTTTGCAAGCATGAAACATCCAGTGGAAACATCTTGTTTGGTGTCATATTGATACGAATGTTGGTGCCTGATTTCTTATTGCTAATCATACAAACATCTTCATCAAATAAAATAGAATATCCACCAGCCAATAATTGCCCAACGCTTAACAAATTATAGCCTAAGTCAGGTACATAATGAACATCATGTAAAAGTTTGATTTTACCGGTGCTAGTGACAATTCCAACTGTGCCTTTGCCCTCAACTTGCATATCCTTATTGTTTCCAAGCTGAACCTTGATCTTCTGTGTTTCATCGAGCTCTTGGAATAAAAATTTCGTTCCTGTCATACGATTCGAACAACCGCTATCTATGAACCATAAATCGCTTAGTTTTTTATTGGAATCAAAAAATGCCTTAAAGAGTTTGTTGTCTTCTTCATTTTCTCCTGCAACATTCACACTTTGATCTTTATACCAACAATCATTAGGTGCATGCCCATACCTGTAGCAATGATTACATTGTTTAGTCACCATATTCATTGTCTAATTTCGGTACCAACAATTGGCCTGAACATGTCCGAATCTATTACAAAGATAACATTGAATATTTTTTGTGCTTCCTTGCTCACTGGTATTTTTTATGTTTTCATGCTCGTTGGACTGCCTTTGTCCTCTGCCTCTACCATTATTGCGACCACGGCCTCGGAAGCCTCCTCTTCTTCCTCTTCCTCTACCTGCAAAATTGATAGTAGTCTCCTGTACTTGAAATGCCTTTTCTTCCTTTTCATGCAATCTGTTAATTCTGGACTCATGAGATTGAAGAGACCCCATTAATTCATCAACTGAAAGAATATCCAAATTCTTTGCTTCTTCTATAGCAGCTACCACATGGTCAAATTTTGATGTCAAACTCCTGAGAATTTTTGCAACAATTGTTGCATCTGAAATTTGTTCACCATAAGACCGCATCTGACTGACTATTGTCATGGTTCTTGACAAAAAATCATTGATTAACTCATCATTTTTCATATTCAAAGTGTCAAATTCACGTCGTAAAGTTTGAAGTTTTACCACCATAACTCTGCCATCACCTTTGAACTCCTTCTGTAAAATTGACCATGCTTCATGTGATGTTGTTGCTGATGCAATTCGAGAAAAAATTGTTTCATGAACAGCTTGCTGAATTATGAAGAGTGCTTTGGTGTCTCTCCTTTTTGTCTCCTTAAGCTGTTCTTTCACTGCTGCATCAAGTTCTTCTTCAATTGCAGGATCATGCTCTAGAATATCAACAAATCCATACTCAACCAAATCCCATAGCTCTTGAGATCTGAGCAATGTTTTCACCTTGATACTCCCACCATTTATATTTTTCACCGTTGAAAATTGGTAAGAGAGGTTGCGAGGAACAGAACCAGAAGAGAAGCCAAGTGTTGTCATTTTGTCTTTCTACTCTCTCACTCAAGCACGTGTTTAACCCAAATACTCAAAAACACTCAACCTGACTCTCTGATACCAAGAATGTTGGAATATACAATCAAACAAAGTGAAAAACAAAGTTAGATGGGTGAATACAGAAAAGCACTCTGTTATTTCTGTTTTATATGTTCTATCAGAATAAATATCAAATGCCTATATATAGGCTTACACAGCAACAACCTAAGCAACAAATGAGGGCCAGCTATGCCCATTATTAACAACTTACTAAAACTACGCTACAAGCAAACTAGATCTGGTCAACAACAAATCTTGACTTTGAATCATTCTCCAATAGATCTAGCATCAGTACGAGGCGTAGGACGCATAATGCATACTTCTGATTCTAAAGTCTAACACCCTGGTGGGTTTAGAGTGCCAGTAATGGTGGGTTTGACATTGGTGCATTCAGATTTTGCAGGGCCTTCGGCTCCAGCATAAGTAATGTCAATGTCAGACATCTCCACTCCTTCGCAAGGAATGCTACTACTGCATAAAAGCTTAACTGCGGTTGGAGTAAATGATGTTCCTTTCACATTCTTGATACTAACATTGCTGATCTTGACTTTAGATGGTTCCTGAAGATGTTAAAAAGTGAATAGAAAACAGAACTGTGATGATAGAAAGTGTTTTAGTGTGGAAAGGAATTACGTACCTTATCATTGCATTGGTTCCACGGACAATACATTTGATCTATAACCACAGGGTTGCTGACATTGTTCACTATGATATCCTCGTAATGAACATCCGCAACAGTGCCAGCACTTAATGCTGGCCAAGATTTAATTCTGACACCATTGTCAGTGTTTGTGAAGGTACAATTCTTCACAAAAACTCCAGTAACAGGTTCTTCGCCTGGGTACTTTCCAAGACTTCCAATGCTGATGCCGTGGCCAGGTCCGCAGGTAACTCCTGTAATGTTTATATTTTGGCAGCCATCGCCCAAGGAGATACAATCGTCACCAGTGCCGATATGTGTATCGATAATATTAATACCATTTGATTTTCCGATATGGATGCCGTCAGTGTTGAGGCTTTCCGCTGGAGCAGTGATGTTAAATTCTTTGAAGGTGAAGTTACCGCAACCGATCAAATTAATGTGGAAATTTTTGCTGTTGAGCGAAGTCACCTTTGTGATCATTGTATTCTTGAAGAAGTTAAACCTCAAATTCTGACGAGGAAAAGGGTTGTGTTTGTTAGTCTCATACCAAAATTAAAATTTTGAGGTAATGGTTAGAATAAAGCTTACAACGGCAAGAGACTTGCACTTGGGATCTTTGTGACAATTATTCTGTCCCCAGGCAGTTTCTCCTTGGCCATCAAATATTCCACCTCCAGACATGGAAAACGAGTCGACGTAATTCATGGTAATCCAACCATCCCCAAGTGAGGATGGGTCTGCTGGGGCTTTGAAGGTGCCTTGAAGTTGAAAATCAAGATGTGCCTTGCAAGGACCTTTCAGTTCTGTTTTACCTAATAAAAAGTTGCCTGGTGGTACCAGAATTGAGCTTGGAGTTGGTGATGCACAGGCTTCGTTCCAGGCACTTGTTAAAGCCTAATCAGAAATAATAATAATAATCAGATCATTAAATAATCACTCTATCCTCGTTTCAGCTAATGCCATTTTTACCTGAACGCTATCTGTCTTCTCATCAGCTACCGCTCCATATTTTGTGATATCAAACGTAGCAGGTTGGCTGTTAGCTGTATATGCCAACACCATCAATAATAGAGTTACCGCTGAGACTGAGATTGCCATCTCTTTTGTTCTGTCTTTCCTGTGATTTGTGTTGCAGTACTACAATGGACTTTAAACTCTCCTTTTATAGGAGCATAACATGTAGAATTGGTCAAACTCTCTGGTACGATATTACCTTGTCTCTCCTAAATTTGTATCATAAACATGCATTCAAGGGACTAGATTGAGGTTACGATACAATATCGCTAATCATTAGTTCTTTTTTCTTGCCGAGTTCCTACAAGTCAGGAATTTGATGACCAAAGCAATTTTCATCCACACATAGTACAAGCTTAGGTAATAGGCACAACTTTTAACCAAGTGTGACTTAATTTTTAGGTAATTTGATTTTGTCTAAACTGAATTTAACTTTTATTAAACCATATATCATCGTGTGAGCTGGATGCTTGAGTTACATGTAAAAAATAACAAAGACTGAGAGAATTAAAAAGGTTAGTGCTCGAGGTGGAAAATGATGACAAACATAGTATAAACAACATTGTATGGTATCAATTTTCGTTCTCAAAGACAGCCTAATGGTGCAAAGATTAAATTAAAAAAATAAAAGAAGACTCTTAGAACTAAATTGTCGAAAAGGTCATAATTTTGTCTGAAGCGTATGTACTGCTGATTACTTGTTTCAATTGTAACAGCATTATTATTCAAATTTGCATGTTTATTTACTATGTGGAAACTCAATCACAATGTAATCTGGAAGGCCAATTCGTCTTCTTCTTTAAGGCAATTACTACAAAAAAATTAGTAATTACCGATAGAAAGTTATCGCTAGAAGAGAAACCGTAGAAAATTACCAATAGAAAATTATTCTTCGTGGGTAATATTGTCGGAAAAGATGACATTTTATGATGGTAAAAGTATCCGTCGGTAAAAATAGAGAAAAATTATTTCGACAAATTTTTCAACAAAATATAACAACGATAGAAGATTCCCGTCAGTAAAGAAGGCAGGAATGCTTGACGAAATAAAAAAGTTTTAGGTTTGCCAATGGAAATGCTTCCGTTAGTAAATTTCGTTGGTAAATTTTAAGGTAAACGTCATCGTTTCTTTCAGCGTCAACATTTTTAATATAATGAAAATGATGTCATTTAGTTTAACAACAAACGACGTCATTTTCCTACGAATGTAGCCTACCTAAAGACCCCCTCCCTCTCCCCTATATTTTTGTTTTCATTTTCTATCATCAATTCCTTCCATTTCTCAGTCATTGATTCGTCTTTTGCTTGTTGGCATGTATGTTCGTTTGTCTTCTATGCCCACTGTCATTGTATCCTTCGGCAAAGATAAGTCATTTCAGCCTTTGTTCTTTGTGATTTTTCGTATAACCTGTGTTGGCATATATGTTCGAACCTAGGAGTTTTTTTAGGTATTTTTGCATTTGTTTTGGATTGTCTATGGTGTATTTGTGTTTGAATTGTTCTGGAAACATTAAGGAAGGAAAAAGACATGATTTGTTTAAGTTAATTGGGATGAATATGTTATGTGTTTAAAGTGTTCGAGAAAGTTTTGGGTGGGTTCTTTAATTATTTTCTTCTTGTTTTAAATGTCTATAGCTATTAAAGTTATTGCTTCTTCTCATTAACCAAATTTCATGACCTGCTTCATCGGGATTGCAGTTGAGAAATCAATTATGTGAGTTCAAACAATAATGAAAATGACGAACTCGTCGATGGGATGGGTATGATACATGCATAAGTTGTTCTATACAATATTCATATATAGTTGAGGCAATGGGATATTATTCGAAGTATGCTTGGATGCTAATGTTGTTTATGTAATTAATTTTTGTTCAATTGTATCGGGGCACATATGAGTTCTTTTACTATTTAGAATTATTGTCATTTTGTTATGTAATTTGCAATAACTGGATGATGAGTTCAAGTTATCTTTATATGTGCTGGCTTATTGGCTCAACAAGTTTTCTTTATTCTTCTTTTAGATCCTATTTAGTAAATAAATTGAACCAAAAAAAAGAAGAATTCTAAAGATTTGGTTTTGTTCAATATAAGATTAATCATTAAAAAAATCCAAATTTGCTTACCAATTGATTTTAGTGTTTAATTTTTTTTGGATGGTTTAGTTGAGCACTTGAAATTAGGTTCAATCTATATAGCACTTGAAATTGCTATATAGATATGGTAATTCATATTAACTACATTATTCATATGTATTATAAATTATTTATTAGTATGTATAAGTGGTTTAGTTTATATGTGTCATAATGGCAACAAAAATCACTATAACGATAATTCCAAAAAAATTTCTGTTTAATAGTTCATCTTAACATATCAATATCATATGGTTAGATGTATCATCTACTTAATAATTGGTCTTTATACATCAATTTCTTGATATAGTTTGTCTGCCTCCTAAGAATCGCTTCATATAAATAAGCCTTATATGGCAATGGTGATGTTGTCGCCTGCAACCAAATTCAAAAGAAATCACTCCGTTAAAACAAATTAATGCAGTAGTGGTAAGTGGATATCGTTCTCACAAGGAATCTTTACAGTAAGGAGTTTACAAAATCAAACGAAACAAATAAAGAAAGTAAAGGGGGTTTTGGTCATAGCAATATACAAAAATTATGACAAAAAACATAAATCGAAAGCAATAATTAAATCTAAAAAATCAATGAGAAAATACCTTGGTTTCGGGTCACCAATGTTATCATGCTATTATGGATCCTCGACATAAAATTATAATCATTAACAAACATTCATTCGGGAAGTTTCTCTTAAAGTTAATGACTAGAAACATGTATCCTAACATTCTTATTAAACAATAACCTAGATACGATCATAGGCATAATTGAATAATAGCATTATGAATCAAGAACCAATGAGCAAGCGAAATACATGTAGGACATGCAATCAATCAAGCGAATATCTTCTTAGAATTTTTGACTCTAATGTAGAGAAGTCAATCCTACTTGCTACTTATGATTACCGAAACTGAACGTCATATTTCGTTAATCTAGCGATTGAACCACTAAATCTCTAATTGCGCACCTAGAAACTAACGAATTCAATTAGAAAGAATAGATTTGAAGATATCCAATGTTTATTAACAACATAAAAAGTATCCAAAACATCTCACTATAATAACATGTAACATGGATCCCCTAAACCAAGACAAATGATTTAGCTACTCATAATTAAATTGAAAACAAAAGAAATAATAAAGTAATAAGTCTCCATCACTAGTTCTTTTATGAAAAATACGAAAACACCAACTGAAAGTATGCAAAAAACGTAAAGAACAAAAATCAGAAAAGTGCAGCAGCCTCCCCTAAAAAATCACCGAAACCTATTCTAAAACCTAATGTATATATATGCGTTAATTAGCCAATCTCCTTCTTTATACTAATCTCCTAGTTATCTTCTCTTGATTCTCTCCAGATAAGGCGCTCTTCTATTTTTGGTAGGTAACTCCCTTGAAAGATGGCAAGAAAATCTTTAAAGAATGTGTTTAGTTTGAATTTGACTTCTGAAATTTTATCTGCAGATTTATTTCATCCTTAGGCGTGCCCACGCTTAGTTAGTGAATTTCTGTCAATTTGGGAATTTTTGATTTTCTTCCTTCTTTTGCATATTTTTAATTCCATTTCGTCTCTAAGGTGTTGAAAACCATCTGTAAACAATTATAAGATAATTCCATCAATTCTGGATAATAATTTCAACACAATAATGATAATTAAGTCCAAAATAAGTGCAATTCAATGACTTAACAAATTCCCTCAGACCGAACCTTTGCTCGCCCTCAAGCAAACATGTCAAACCACTACACTAAGTCAATTCATCCTTCATAAGATCAAATGCACACAATCCATTAATTTGGGCCATTAAGATTCAAATTGCAACACATATCATAATTGCTTTTCGCCAATGCAAATAGACAAAGTCAAAATATGACATCATTGTTCAAAAACAAACATGAAATCAAAATGAATTCTTCTCACGGATTTCACTCTTATACTCAAGTGTTTAAGGGCAAAGTATTTCTCTCAAATCTCACTCTATCATATTGCACTACCATAGGCTTGCAGTTTCACCAATTATCATTCATTCAAATCACATGAGCTAATAGATCATAAGGACTTTATTCAAGGTTGTAATAGGGCTAGGTTCACAGGTGCGGTAAAAAAACATGACAAAGGTATCATCACAAACATTCACAAAACATTAAGTAAAAGAGACACGCAATTAAAATTCTTAGATAAACATGAACAAAAAGGACTATAACTACTCGTACTAACTCAAGCTACTATGCTTCATTCTTTCTCTTTCTTTTCTGTTTCTGATTTTTCTCTTTTTGTTTTTCTTTTCTTTTTTTCTTCTTTTTTTCCTTCCTTTTTTTCTTTTGTTTTCTTTTTTTCTTTTCTTTTTCTTTTTCTTTTTCTTTTTTTAGATCTGATAACACTAAGAGTAAGGGAAAACAATAAATACATGAGTAAAAGTACCTATAAAATTATCTCAGAACACAATACAGAACAAAAGTCCCAAATTACTCAATGCTTCATTCAACTTGTGATAGGGTAAGGCTAATGGGGTCTTTGGCTTTTAAAATGGGGTGATTGATTGAAGAAACAATGGTAAAGGCTCAAAAATGTTTGAAAAGGGAAAATAGTTTAGTGGGTCAATTTTAAGCTAAGGGTGTAAAAATAAGGAATGCCTTAATCATTTCTATCTCCTATGCGATCAAACAAATTCAATCCGGTTCTATGCAAGTTCTGAAGGCAACATAAATAGAGGAGCATCACACAATTCAAAGAATTAGCATGACATAAAGATGATGTCATTTAGGCCCAAGTAGCTCACAGGTTTAATTCAAGAATAATCCTTAATTTTACAATTTTCTTCATCACTCAAAAGTCAAAATTTTGACTAAGTCTATGAGATCAGTTATTGCAATCAATCAACATGTTTCATCTTAAAATTTACTTAGCCTAAATTAATTTCATGCATGTTCTCAATCTCATCCAAACTACTATAACAAAGCTTCATAGCTTGACATGCAAAACCATACGCAAAAAGCAATAAAACCGCACATAAAACCAAAAATATTCACACCAAAAATTTCAAGTCATTCCCCCACACCTAGACCAACAATGTCCTCAATGCTAAAGAAACCTAAAGATAAAGAAAGAGGGTGAAAGAAAGCTTCTCTATTCGGAGGTGCCAAATCAAGGGGTTGGTGGATGTGGTGGTTGAAATCCTTCATGCTCCCAGTAGGCCATCAAATTACGTTCCAATCGGTGCATTGTCCATTCAATCCTACTGAGACGAGCTTCCACATCGGTGTCTTGTTGTTGTTGGGTACTAGGTTCAGCTAGTGGGGCCCTACGTCGCCCAGTTGAAATACTTATGGTGGGAAAAGTAGTTAGGCCGGGCATGGTGAAAGTAATGTGACCACGACTAAGATCCACAATGCCCATCCTGCACAAACAATCTAAATCCAACGGCTCTACGCCACAAGCCACAGTCATATTAGTTTTATCAAGATCCATCACTTCCAAATTAACCGCTAATTGTGTGATATATGACCCAAGAATCAAAGGTTTAGATTTCGTTTGCAACACAGATTGAAATTGGGTCATGAACCAAAAACACCCAAATTTATAGGAATATGCCTATCTATGCACCACAAGAAATAAAATTCGACCTTGGATAAAGTACCCGTAGCATCCTTGCGACCAGAAAAATTAAATGCTTGCAACCTATGGATAAGTTTGAAAACAGGATTCCGAAGAAAATAACTTTTAGAAAGGCTAGCATTAAAAGATGGGTATCAACAGACCATTAACGCCATAACTCCGAAACATTGAAATCTTCATGAAAATCACATTGAGCATTAATAAATAACTCAGTCTCAATTTTAGCAGTGGAAAGAAATCTCAAGGCAACATTGAATTCAGCAATTGAAAACCGCAAATTCCTTCCCCATCAATCTAAATTCAACAGCCTCTTTCGTGTACATATCAAAGTTTTTATCACAATTGAATTGGAAGGTGCTATAAAATTCTCTAGTTAATTCAACAACGGCAGGGCAATCTATTCGGGCAAAAGCACTCCATGCAATAGGACCCATTAATTGCAGGAAAGAGTCATACACACGCAATGCCTCAAATGTATCAGGAAGAATAGGCTTACAAGGACAAAATTTCCATTCACTTAGCTGGTAGAGTCAAGCGGAATCTTCAGGCAACACGAAGGAAATGCATGTAGCACCCCACTCTCAAAGGACACATACCTGACATCCGTGGTGATATTCGACTACGTAACCCACAAGGGTGGCATGCTAAAACAACCATTTAGTCAAAATTCTTGACAAAACTTTGTTTCTTTAAAACAAAGTACACGTATGCGGAAATCATTAATAAAATCGGGCCCACTTCTTTTAAAAACATTTCC
>JANZLF010000009.1:6002196-6021267 GCA_026546835.1 Erythroxylum foetidum | reverse complement strand
TTGTGGTTATTATTTATATGTAAAATATTTAAAAATTATTGTTATTTCATATTAATTTTTATTATTATTTATTATTATTAATTTTTGAAAGCATGGTTGATATAAACAGTAAACTAGTAAAGTATACAGTACAACTGTATAATATACTAATATGGACTATTTTGCAATTCTTAAAAATTTTAGGGATTATTTCATAAATTTAAAAAATTTTCTGAAATGGTATCCAGTACCAACCAGTACCGATACAGTTTCGTTCTAAAGCTCAATCTGGTACTAAACCTAGTACGGTATTCAAAACATTGATCAAAATCTAAAAAAAGAGGCGTCCAAATCACAGACCCAAAAAGGGAAAGACCGTCGCAGTCAGGGTGCAACCGCACATCCTTGTACACAATTTGGTATAGATAAGTATTGATTATTTTTATCAATTTAATTCAAAAAGATAAGTATTGATTATTTTTATCATGTGTATCAATACTCTTCTTCAATTGCTTTCCATGCAAGCACGGTAATTTTTTTGCTTTTTTGTTTTTATTTTCATCCTACATACTTTATCCATAATTTAGTTGGTTTTCAAGTCTTGAACAAACAAGGTAGAAAAGAAACAAAGTTAATAAGAATTTTGGAAAGATAAATAATCACTTTCATTATTTATAGTTAATAGGCCATAAAGATACATGGAATAATTCTCCAATGATATAAAAAAAAAACGAAAATTTCACATAATTATCCCATAAAAAGAGGATGAGTTAAGGAATATACGTGAGGCTCTTACTAGTCTTACAAAAGAAAAATGAATGGTACTACAGAGTTTCGTCTCTAATGTTTTTCCTAATTTTTTCTTGATATTAAATATTATGTCGATAGTGATCCAGATGATAGACATTCTACAAGTGGTTTTGGAATTTTCTTTCTTAATATTTTAATGTGTCGTCCGTAAGAGGATTAAGAAAGAAAAATGTGCGTTTACGATAAATTAAGACAAATTATTCACTCTAATTGAGTAGGATAGATTGTTAGCTTTGTCTTGACAGTCGCTAGTTTGGTCTATCGGCTGGACTAGCGCGGGGTGGCTAACCGTATAAAACTATAAAATATAAATTAACGCATCAAATCCAAAGAAGACGTAAACACCGTCGCAGCCAGGGTGCAACCGCACAAAAAATCTGACAATATTAAGATATGGTGGCAGACCCAATGATAATATTAAGATATATATATTAAGCATGTGACGTTAATATCAATATGTGATTGATTAACATTTCTATATGTTTGTTCATTCAATGTATTTTCATGTCTAAATGTAAATATGAGTTAACATTATTTGTAAAGGAATAAGCACTACATAGTACTTGATTCTAAAATATGTTGATTTTATATGATATATTTTATGTACGAATCAATGGCCACTTATAGTTAAAAGAATATTTGTTTAGAGTGATCATATAGTTATTATATCTATATTAAGTTTCCAACGGAGAGTTCAGAAATATGAATTTAAAAGTAGGCAAGTGAACTTAGGTTCAGCATTAGGTATGTTTGAATAAATATTTGAACGATTTTATATTAATAAAAGACATACATTCTAAATAAAAAGGAGTTAATACTGTAGCATATAACTCTTACCATGTATACAAAAACAACCACAAATGGATTAATGTAAATCATTAGGTCTCAACTTACATTGTAGAAGACATAGAGGTTAAAAGAGCATTATAGTATACATTTAAGAATCTGATCTAACTCTTAAGAATTAAATTTAAAGTTTGCAACTTTAAAATGTTACTAGAAGATTATGTTTGATACAATCCTATATGTTTGATACAATCTTACGAGACAATTCTAGGAAAACAAATAAAATAAAATTCAATATAATTTAGAATAGAGGAAGATCATTTTGATTAGTCGCTCGTATAAGAAAAATTATGTATTCAAAAGGTGGCTACTAACTCAATAAAAGATTTGAATATTTTTTGATACAATGAAAAAATGAGATTAAAGAAGATTAAAATACAAGATATGACCTAGCACATAGCATATTAAATCTACTCAATGATCAATTTGTCAATGGATACATCAAATATTCCAGAAAAAAGATATGTAAATGAGTTCTTATCCTATGTTAGTCATAGGACAAGTATGAGAAACTATAGAAATTAAGTATGATTTAGAGATGATAGGCATAGACACATCTAATAAGTTCAAGTTGCATCTTTTAACATCTAACAGTAAGAGAAGTCTGCAATTTAAATTATATATATAAGGTATAAATTATAATTCAAATGACTAATGATTATCATCCGATCGATTATAATTCTACATAGAGAGAAAAGGTGTGTCCATACAAGTGTTTTTTAAGTAGCATAATTTAATCATTTCCAAGTAAGTAATGTGATTAATGATGCATATGAATATGATAAGATCTTATTTATTTATATTTCAAATTCTTATGGTTTGAATTCATTACTTATAGGGTAAAAGAATCTTTAAGTCCATGTCTTTTTCTTTGTTATTTCGTGAATTCCTGTTACTTATTTCTTGGGTACTCTTTCGTTAATTAATTTGGCAAGTAGAGATGACAATGGGTAGCTTATAGGTTGGCCTCACTATTTTTTTTAAATAAAATTTTAACAATTAAAAGTATAAATTAACATCTTTTTTGAATTTCAGTTCGAGCCTAGATTGCCCAGGCTTAACTTGCCTAAGACCTTACTCTTTAAGCAAAATGATGTTGTTTTACTTAGAAAAGTTGGGTCCCAAATTGATATAGGCCTGATTTGGCCTATGTGCTGGCCCATCGAAAATACTTGAATTACTTTCATGTGCCACCCCATTGTTATTCCTACTGGCAAGTATAATGTGGAAATTTTTATTTCATATCTGTTTGATGAAAATGGAGCTAAAGTTACAAACTGTTAGTCTTGGAATGTTTCAATTTACAACTCTTCTTATTTACTTACAAATATTTTAAATAAGATGTAGATTATATCATACACTCTACACCTTAAAACTTTTAAGAGATGATACTATGATCAAAATTAGTAATAATAGAGAGGTAAAGACATTGATTATAGAAGTGAGTAAAAATATGCAACCCCTAGTTCATACATAGTACCAAAATTTAACTATAATAATTAGGAGTGACACAAATTTTCACTATCATTACTAATATATATATTTATATTCTCCAAACATAACAATTCGTCTTGATGGACAATTAATTGTCAGTTTAGATATTGAATTTGACATGGTTAACTAAAGGTATAAAACTACGAATTAATCTACATAACTTGTGACACCACAATCGGTATCCATTTTCATTGCATCATAAATATGACTAAAAACTAATAAGATATTTAAAATGATACTTAAATTTTTTTGTGGAAAATTGAAATAAAAATCTTATTTTTTGTTAATGCTTAAGTAAATCATTTTAAAAATTACTTCAACATCTTCTTATTTTAAATTATCTAATTATTATATCATATACAATAAGTTTCTTGTAGTAAATAATTTACTCAACCATATTTCACAATTTTATCTCAAACAAACGTAATACACTACAATAAAGTAGAGATTTTGTTATTTTGGGGATAATTTCAAAATTGTCGTTAAAAGACAACTTTTTGCTGATGATTCTTTAGAAACGTTGCCGAAGCCTCTAAGTTTTATAATGTTTTACAAAAGTGTTGCTAATTAGAAGCCTTTGGCAACGTTTTGTTGGAATCGTCGCAAAAGGCTTACCTTTTGCGATGGTATATTGTTTTCATCGCCACAAGGCTATCCTTTGGTGACAAATTTTTAAAATGTGAAAACCAAAATCGTCACCAAAAGCTTAAAAAATAAAATAACTCTCCTATTTATAATTATGAATTGACTAACTTTGACTTGATCATTTTATAATTGAACATCATTTTGAGAAAATTCAAATTTAATGTTATTAAAAATGATTATAAATTTAAAAAATAAATTTAACTAACAAAAACTTCAAATCAATTTAATAATTTGTGAAATATAAATTCAAAATTATTTAATATTAGATAAATTTATTTTTTTATTTTTTAAAATTATATGATTTGACAATTATAAATGGTGTCACAAAATTTTCAAATAGTGTTATCATGAAGTTTGTGATATCATGACATACAATTATTGTAGAAAATACAATTAATAAATTAATATATGGGTGAGTAATATCATATAATGATGTATGCTAAGTAATACAAAATTTTAATTAGAAGTGTAATAATTTTTACAGACAAAACAATAAAGAAAGTTTCATCCCTATTCCTTTGAAAAAAAGAAATAATTATTTTTCTAGATTCCAAATGATATAACACTTGATAGCTAGGTAAAGGAGTTCCTTATGTTTGGATTCCCAAAAAGACTCCTCGTACATTCGAAGACATCAATTGAAATAGTTAGAGTTTTTCTCTTAGGAGTTGATTTATTGAAACCCTCTTTCAACAACTTCTTGGTTTTAACCAAACTAGTAGAAGATATAGTGATGATTTCCCAAATACATTATGGATCACTAAATTAGATGAACTATACGTACCATATGTTTTACCTACGAAACAAATAGTATAGAACAATCAAATCCAAATCAAATGGTATAAGGTACCCAAATTCGAGCACAATCATACCCGATTAAAGGACTCCATCATCGTCATAATGAATATACATAGTTTTTTGCAATCGATGGCTATTCCAAAACAACCGATTTTCCTAATCCTCGACAAATCATCAGGACTTCACCACCACCTCAATTTCTATCTGTGTTCTCTTAAAGATTCAAGTAAGCTTTACAAAACACAAATATATACATTTAGATGCTCATCTGATAACTTTTTAATAGAAAATGAGATACAAATAATAAAGAAAGAGAGCTAATTCGGTTGATACTAAAAACCTTGAAGAAGAAGATCAACCATTGAAAGCAAGTTGTGACTAGTCTTTGATGAGGAGATTTGTTGTGTATCGATTTGTTCTTTATTAAGGAGAATTTTGCTACATTCCTCCCTTTGAAGCTCATTTCTACCATCGAAAACTATTCGTGACATGGACATTCCTTGATAAATTTATGTTAACAATATTATTTTGAAAAGTAAATAGAAAGAAATACAAGCAATAAATATAATCAACATAGAAGTAGAATGCTATTTATCTTATAATTAGCCTCTGAATTGTAGATCAAGTCCATAACAATAAGTTTATACTAATCTTATCGCAAAAAAGTTAAGCAGGAAAAGTATAAAGAGAAGTTTGTGTAAATAAAAGAATATGTACACACACACACACACACACACACACACACACACACAAATCTTGAGTCGCCTTGATAACAAAATTTGATGCTAACTATTTACATACTGAAATTAGGACTAATAATGGTATTGTGTCAAAAGAAATTTTTTACAAGAAATAGACAAAACTAATGCCAACTCAAATAAATCTAGTAGGTATTACTTAGGAAATGAAACATATTAGAAATATCCATTCAAAAATTATTTTTAAGAGGGAAAATTCTTAGATTCAAAATAGGTGAAAAAGCTCTTAGAATAGGCTCCAATATGACAGAAAAATATGTAGAAAGTTTTTTAATATGCAGGTATGAAATCATATTAATATTCATTATAGACATTGACACATAACATATCTATCATTTCATAATCATTATAAACATTCCAAATTACAAATCATGTCTATCATCCTCTTACAGAACTTTCATCAAACACTTAGTACGCTATTGAAAAACAACACTACTTTGTTAAAAACTATTGAGTTTGACGCATTATTCGCTAATATTACTACACAACAACAAACAGTAAGTCAAATGTCCATCACGAATCAATCCACACTGAATTCAACATATCCAATATAACTATTCACATGTAAATATTACAAACATAAAAAAATAACGCAAGAGAAAAAAATGGACAACCAACCTCCACACAAAATGTAATATCCTGTCTTCTAAATTATTGAGGGTTAGAAGGTTTAGAAGATTAAGCTCATGCATATTGCATTAAATTAAATAATTTATATCGCTAGATGATTAATTTGGTGCATTAGGATACAAAATTTGTTATTCTATATACATGCATTAGATTAGCATACATATATATAGATTATTATTTATAAATATGAGAAATATTATAAATATGAGAAATAAGTGATAAATGTTTTATGTGCACTTAATTGACATATTCCGGGATGCTTGGATATGATTTTGATATATTAGAATTAAGTTAGAAATTGATGAATTTAAGTTAGTGATTTAGAGTTAATTGTAAAAAAAAATCAAAAGTTTAAGGAGTTAGTGTATAAATTGGCTTAGTAGAATTCAAAAATGGTAAGATTGGTGACAAGTGGCCCTTTAAATTTATGACAAATGGAACACTTTATATCACCTTTCTCTCTCTTCTTTGAATGCTCTGCCTTCTCTCTTACTTTCTTTTCCCGCTCCTTTTGGCTTTTACCACTCTACCTTGCCTTTTCCTCCGAGAGTCCTCGCTGCTGTCCAGTGACCAGAGGCAATCCAGTTATTTCTAGGGTTCATTTTCGGACAGCAGACATCCACCCCCGCCATGGGTGAATCGTCTCTATTGCTAGGACTCTTCCTTCCACTGACGAAAATAGTGGTTTTCGGTAGTCCACAGGCTTCGATTGAACAGGAGCCAGGGGAGAAACAAGCGTAATTGATGGTAGGTGGTGGAGTTTGGCGCGACAAAGTGGGAATTCCAAAACATTCAAGTAAACTCCACTATTAGCCGAATGTCCTACAAGACGAAGTAATGTCCCCTCCGGTGGAGTTGCTACATGCTAGAGCTTGAGTTTGGTCCAATGCGCTAGTGGGTTTCTTCTAGTCCAAGAGATTAGAGTTCTCGGTGGTTAACGAGTAGGCACAAGGCAAATGAGGTAAAAAAAGGTCTTGAAAAGGCAATGCTCATGGAGGATGGGTCAATTTTTTTCAAGTTCTCTACAAACTCCAACATTGGGGAGACACTGGAATTAGGGCCCTAGCATATTGGTGATCAGCCCTTATTTCTACGACAGTGGAGGCCAGGTTTGGTTTTGGATAGGGGAGCCATTGAAGTCATACCGATTTGGGTTCAGTTCTATGGATTACCGATGAAATACTGGACGGTGGAGGGATTGAGTCATCTGACTAGTGGTATAAGTAAACCCATTTGTATGGATGCGCAGACAGTTGCTATGGATAGAATTGGCTATGCCAAGATATGTATAGAGGTTCCGAAGAATGCTGTGTTGCCTGATAGTTTATCTATTAAAAGACTTGGAGAGACTGGGGAGTTAATTTATGATCATATATTTGTGACCTATCCGTGGAAGCCTAACGTGGTAGGCAAGTAGTGGGTAGCTACGAGGAGAGTTTTCCAGTTAGGTTGGCATGACGATTTGGTGAATGAAGCTAGTAGTAAGGAGGGATAGGGTTGGTCGATGGTGCAGGGGAGTCACTGCCAGGATGGGGGTATTGAGGATTTGATAAACGAGGAAAGGGCTGACATGAGTATTGGACAAGTTCGAAGATGTGAGTTTGCAAGAGATGGAGATCTAAAGCACAGCAGGAACCCACTTAGACACAGTTTAGTTGAGGCTGACAATGAAATGCATCAGGAAGGGGGAGTTATGCGCAGAGAAGGAATAGTGGTTCAGGGTGATCAGGAGGCTATTAGTTTGTCTGGTAGTTATCCTACTCCTAGAATTTTGTCATCTCAAACCGTAGATGAGATGCCGAATAATTGAGCACTTGAGACAGGGATGGTGGATGTATCTCAGCACCTGGGTGAGGCAACTCTTGTTGTAGTAGAACTCAACATAAGTATTGGGAACGAGGCTGGTTTAGAAATTGAGCCTAGGGAGCTCCCTCAGGCTTTGGGTGGGCTTATTAAGAACACTATTGGTAGGAAGAAAGCAAAGAAGAAAAAGCACAAAGGGGTGATGTCCCCGGAGTGTCTTTTTTAACATGACATTTCTAGTTTGGAATACGAAGGGGTTGAGTAACCCCCTAAAGAAGCTAATGGTTAAGCAGTTCATAGCAGACATTCACCCTATTTTGGTAGGACTTCTTGAAACTAAAATAAAAGCCACTTCTAATAGAAAAGATTTAGTTTTTTTTGGGACATAATGGAGGTACATCTCAAATCATGTGTATCATTATAATGGGAGGATTTTTTGCTGGTATAATGTGAATAAAATGGAAGTCCAAATACTCAAGATGGGAGATTAGTTTATACATCTGCAATGCAAGATTCTCGGTAAGGGCCTTATTATGGTCACTTTAGTATATGCCTCCAATTTTGCATTCCAACGAGCTGTAATATGGAGTGAGCTAAGGAATTCCAGGTTGGGATACAAGGGTCGTGGTTAGTCGGAGGAGATTTCAATTGTTGCCATAATTTGACTGAGGTTGAGGGGTGGTGTGAACTTTCTTGGTGGAGCAGGAGGAGAGCTTCAGCATCTATTTCTACAATCTGATCTTGTTGACCTCAGAGGTAGTGGAAGATGGTTCACATGGGAGAATAAACCAAAAGGGGATATGTACATTCGGAAAAATCTTGATTGGGCTTTGGTCAATCAGCAATGACTCAACTCTTTTCCAAATGATTTGGTTGTGTTTGGTGAACCCGGCTTTTCTGATCACACTCCTATAATAATCCAGCATCCGAGAGTTGAGCATTGGGGTGGGACTCCTTTTTAGTTTTTAAATGGCTTGCTTCGGGTGGAGGGCTTTATAGAAATGCTTGCACAAGTTTGGCGTACTGAAATACAGGGATATAAAGCTTTCCAGTTGATGTAGAAATTGAGGTTGGCTAAACAAGTGATTAAGGAGTTTTGTAAGCATCAGAATCGGAACACTTAAGATCTGGGTAGTCAGCTGGCTGAACTTCAGAAGAAGTGCTATCTGGAGCCCCAGAATGAGCGCTTAAGAGCACTTGAGGTTGATAGCATGCATAAGTACCAGGAGACACTAAAGCTGAATGAATCTATAGCACAACAAAAATCCCAACAAACAAGGCTTAAGGAGGGTGATCGCAACACAAAGTTTTTTCATGCTGCCATTTTAGGTCGATGCAATATCAATACCATTACTGAGTTGATAGATGACGCAATCTAAGTGAGGAGAGGGCATAAAGCAGTGTCGACACAGGTTAGGGAGTTTTGTGTTCAACTTATAGGCACCAGTGTTGATTCGGTGTCTGGTTTTGGGGTTCGAGAGGTGCTGGAATTTACTTCCAGTTAGGAAAGAACAGAAATGATATTTGCTCCTTTTTTCGCTCAACAAGTGAAGGAGGCCTTATTTCGGCTTCATAGTTTCAAAGCGCATGGTCTGGATGGGTATTCGACTGGGTTTTTCCAACAAACCTGGAATATCACGGGTTAGTTGTTCACGGATGCGATCCTTGAGTTCTTTTCTTTCGGGAAATTGTTGCAAGAGATCAATCACATTTATATTTATCTTATTCCCAAGAAAGAGAGACTTGAGAGGGTTACAGATTATCGTCCGATCTCGTGTTGCACAACGGTGTATAAGGTGATTGCATCACTTTTGGCAGAGCACTTGAAGGGAGTTTTGACTGAAATTGTTGGCAATGTTCAAGGGGCTTTTCTTCCTTCGCGAAGCATTGGCGATAATATTCTATTGTTGTAAGAACTATTGGGTGAATATAACTCTGGAAAGAAGGTAAACAACTATAATTTAAAGATTGACCTTTATAAAACATATGATACGATTGGATGACGATACTTGAAGGATTGTATGCAAGGGATTGGATTATCGCCACGGTTTTGCTAGTGGATATACCAGTGTATACAAACTCCCTCTCTGAGTGTCTTGATTAATGGAATTCCTACGAAACCTTTTAAGTTTTATAGAGGGATCTGGCAAGGGGACCCTCTTTCCCCTTACTTGTTCACTTTAGCAATGGAGGGTCTTTCTAGGTTATTGAATAAGATGGTCTAATGCAACGGGTTATTCCAATACCATTATCATTGTAGGGAAATGAAGCTGTCTCATCTATTTTATGCGGATGACGTGATATTGCTGTGTAAGGCTAACCCGTAGGTGATTACCAAGATGCTAAACTTATTGGAAACCTTCTCCCGATGGTCAGGCATGAAAATAAATGCCCAGAAGAGTGGCATCTATGTCTCTTCCAATGTCAATAATAGGGAGAAATTAAGTAGTGTGGCGGGGCTGTCTCTTCAAACAACTCCGTTCAGATATCTAGGTGTACCGATCACATTGGGTAAGCCGAAGTATTCTGATTTCTTCCCATTGCTGGTAAATTGAAAAATCATATCAATGCATAGCAAAACTGTTTTCTTTCTTTTGCTGCAAGATTTACCTTAATTGTGTTAGTGCTGAACAACATGTAGTTACACTGGGTTGCCCATGTAACTATCCTGAAAAGAGTTATTAAAGAAATGGAGAGGATATTGAAAGCTTTCTTATGGACGGGTAAGCATGGAAATTGTAAAGGGGCTAAAGTTAAGTGTAGTAAGATTGTCGTGCCCAAGAAGCAAGGGGGTTTGGGTATCATTTCAATCACTCAGATGCAACGAGTACTACTTATGAAGCAAATTTGGAGACTATTTGTGGATAAGGAAGCCATATGAGTCAAATGGGTGCAGATTTATCGACTCAATGGACAAAGTTTTTGGCAAATCAAAACGAGGTATGATCAGTCTTGGATTTTCAAGAGTTTGCTACAATTAAGAAAGTTAGTTTACCCTTACATTAAATGGCAAATTGGGAGTGGGGAGGCTATCAATTTCTGGTATGATAATTAGAATGGCTTCAGGCCTCTTTGGAAGAGAAACGATTTGTCTAGATTTAGAAATCGTTTTTCTAAGGAGGCAACAGTGGCTTGGGTTTTTTGATGGAGGGCTCAAATGCAAAGCTGCAGGTTTGGACATATCCTTGATCGATACCTTAATGGTGTGTTGCTCAACTCAGATCAGGACCAGCAGATTTGGAATGGCAATCATGCTGGGGTCTTCACAAACCAATCAGCTCATAGTCTTGGCAGAGAGAGGCAGGAGGAGGTAAGTTGGGTTGATTTGGTGTGGCATCAGGTTGTAAGTCCTAGAGCTGCGTTTTTAATGTGGTTGGCAATCAAGAATAGGCTGAGAACAAAAGATAGATGGTTTGCTAGTTTTAATCCCATTTTTGTGATATGTACACAAGCCGAGGATAGTCGTGACCACTTGTTCTTTGAATGTGAGTATTCCAAAGTGGTATGGAGTTGTATTTTGCATTTGCTTGGTAGAATTCATTCCTCCTATGAGTGGAGTGAGGTGTTAACAGATATTATTCGGGAAAATCGTTCAAGAAGGCTAGATAGTCTCATAATTAGGACAACATTTCAGTTGGTGCTTTACCACTTATGGAGGGAGAGGAATAGTAAGATCTATGAACAACAGGCAAGACATAAATATGAATTAGCGAATAGCATAGTTAACGTGATTAGAGAGGCTCTCATTAACACTAGAAAGCATGAAGGCATTTGTTTGGCAATGAGATGGCGATGGCATATTTAGATAATGAGGTTGCTTTTAGGATGTTAATAGGCAGTGGCTTTATAGTGATTGTACCATTTTTATTTTCCTTTAATTAGGATTGTAAATTGTAGTTTTTTATGTCTAAGCAATATATTTTATTAAATTTTCAAAAAAAATGTGACAAATGGAACTTTAGATTTTTGATATGTGGAGCTTTAGAATGGTGACATGTGTAGCTTTACAAATGGTGACATATGTAGTCCTACAATTGGTGACATATGTAGCCTTATAAGTAGTGACATATGGAGGCTTAAATGAGTGAAATGTGGAGCCTAAGGTTAGTAACATATGGACTAGTAGAAGAATAATACATAAGTCAATAGAATGGTGACACATAGACCAATAAAATGGTGACGCATAGAATAGTTTGATTTTTTTGAACTTTCTAGAGAAAAAAGATATAAAAGTCAACATAAGGCAGAGTGAGGATCTGCTGTGAGGTTAAAAGAGAAAAGAGAGAGAGAGAGAGAGAGAGAGAGAGAAGGAAAGAAAAAAGGGGAAGAGAAGAGGAGAAGGAAAGTAAGTCACCAAGTAAGTTGAAATCCTAGATTCAATTTCATTTTCTCCCTTTTGATCTAATTTACATACCTTTAGAGCATCAATTTGTAGAAACTCAAAGAACAAAAGTTGTAGATATAGATCTTATCATGACCTTTACAAAAGGAGCTTGATAAAATAGTGATTATAGCTTGAGTTATATTGGTTTTCCTAATACTACCTGTGATAGACCCCTGTGTAAGAACCTTGTATTATTTTTTTTTAATTTTTGAGGGCTATGGAGCCCAAATTAGTCAAAGTATAAAACATGAAAAATGATTATTGATGTCTTATTAATGCTTACAAAAACAGTTTAGTTAGAAGATGTCTTGATAATAGTTTATTATTGTTTGAGCATTGGTCGTCAGTCTGTTTCTTACCAAAACAAGACATAATTTGGATGGGGATTTTTATTCCAAGAGGAGATTCTGTTCATGTAATTTTTAGATATATTAAAACTAATGAAGTCTAGTTTCAAAGGGCACAAAAATCATAGTATTTAGGTTTTTGTAGAAAGAGTTATGTTTAAAAGAGAGTAGCTTATTCATAAAGGAACATTAGGAAGAGATGATATAAACATTTCACTTAAGGATTGCACACATATTCTCTCTACTCGTTATCAGTGATTAATGTTCATATATATGTCTAATAGGCTGTCAGAGTGATTATCAATACCCAGATATTGTCAGAATATTGAGACAATAGCTTGTTGGAGTGTTCTGTGAGTTAGCCTAGATGTTTCTTATTATGGTTTATTTATTTTGGGTTAAATGTTAGTTATTAAATTATTGCTTATATGATTGTTACAATTCTAGATATTGTTGGTCCAAGGAGTTTGATACTAGAGACTGTATATGGAAGTCCTTTTGATTTTATTGTCAATTGCTGATTATTCACAATCAGTTACTAGTAGAAGAAAATGATATATGAGATGATTCATATAATTGCATTTGACATTCATGATGTGAAAAAGAGTTTTGTGATCAAAATGACCAACACGTAAACATTCAAAGCGAGAAGCTCATAATCAGGGCCTAAGGTTTGTAATAAGAACTCAGAGCATAATGCTCGTAATGTGATCAGGGCTATAATGCTCATGAAGCTGGCTAGCAGAAATTTGTTTGAAACTCGGGGCGTGAATTGACATATTTGATCACAACACAAGGAAATAAGAATAAAAGAATATTTGCATTTTCATATACATGCTATTGAATTGCAAATTTGCAATAAATTTTGATTTTTTTAAAAAAATGTGATATTATTTACTTGAGTTCCTCCTAAGTTGAAGTGCGTTTTTTAAATGTAACTTGATATTATTAGTTATGTGGTACGCTGATTTTTCAGGCTTAGGAGAGGTTTATAGTTAGTTGGATCATATCTTTGGCTACATTTAATGTCCAAAAATTATGTCAAATTATGCATTTGCTTAGTGACATTTATTGCAGCACTTCTTTGCTTTTGAATGGTACTACGGAGTTTCGTCTCTAATGTTTTTCTGTCTTATATCATATTTGCAAACAAACAATCAACGATACAGATTCCTCTTTCGAAAGTGAATATTAATAAGCGTATAGACAGTCAACCTTTACGAATGATTGTTAAGTGATAGTGATTGGTATTCATTTTATAAGATGATGTCGTTTATGTTAAAGTATTGTAGTTTTGTACATATTAGCTTATTGTTTTCTTATTCTGTATATATGTAAAATATCTGACTTTATGTACTGTGTGGGTTAATTGAATAAACACGAGTCAGTTTATTTACGACTCTCTTCGAGACTTCGTACAAAGAAAGAAAGAGTGCGGATTGACAGGTTGCCTAAACACTCCACAAGCCAATATGTGAACATTAAATTTTCATATTTTTTCTAAATATTAACTTGGTTTAAACGAGATTTATTGTTAGAAAATAATTATATAGCACCACAGAACTATGATTCTAACGCACCTAATTGATTTCCTTTTTACATTAGTATGTTATTGGAATGACAATCTGGACTTGGTTCACACGGAACTTTTGTTTAATCAACGAAAAATCAATTAACCAAAACAACGTTTTAAACAAACTTCACACCAGACTTATGGACTCAACCAATCTGAAAAATCAATCCCTAGTTCACTTTTGACATTTATATTGCAAGTTGCACCTTGTTTCCTCAACTCTTTTGATGTTTACAGATACTTTCATCATCTTTTCATGGCAGGACTTGCTGTTCATGGGTTAGTCAAAATCATCGAATCTCTAACTTCAGTGATTCAATAGGAAAAGAACAAGAGTGTGCAGAAAATGGACAAAAGGGTACAGAACATAAACTGACCTATAGCGTGAGCACATAGGATTGACTTGATCTTCAGTCATTACTCTTATTCAGTTGTATAACATAACAGAAGCCGTAGGTGGTCAGAATTCATTGAGGTTACAGCAACATCCTAAAGGACATTTTCTTTCTAACGAGAGAGGAAAAAGTGGACTAATAACCACAACTCAATCGGAATAGGACAAGCTCGAAGATGGTACAACAGGCTTTACACTGAAACAGGTTTTTTATTGCCCTTATTTGGTTTCTTGATGTAAAAACTGAAATCAGGCAGCAACTTTCTTGGATGTTACAGAGTTGACAATGGTGGCAAACTCTGGGCCCTGTTTAACAAAAGAATCACAGGAAAACGTCATCGGCCAAGCCGAGAATTTTAGGGAACAAACATAAACTTTGTACTGCAAATTTAAGGTCTTTCACACCATCAGGCTAATGACCAGAAAATACCTTCAAGGATGCACCACCAACAAGAAAACCATCAATGTCTTCCTGCTTTGCAAGTTCAGAACAGTTGCCTCCATTTACGGATCCTGAGAGAAGATTCAACCATCACTTGATATAAGATCCAGTGAAAGCAAAGGAATACTTCGTCAAACTTCATAAAAAGTACTAAGGATAACTGCCAATGCGACTGTTATTTACTATATGAATTAGATTCTAATTAGCACGGAAAATTCTTCTAGTCAACCAGTCCACAATTAGGATCTGGGAGAAGCAACCCATTGCAGAGAAAGATAGGAGATCAAAATAATCAATTTCATCTACTCAAGAGAAAATGAGCACATGTTTCCACAGTTAAACCAATTGAAAATTGAAGAGGTATCATTCTGTTGTCCAATAGTCAATGAGATACCTCCATAGATAATGCGTGTTTTTGAAGCAACTTCTTCTGAGATGTTCTTTTTAAGCCAATTACGGACGGCGATATGTACTTCCTGAGCCTGCTGTGGAGTGGCTACTTTACCAGTGCCAATAGCCCATACAGGCTCATAAGCAATAACTATGTTATCCCAACTGGGTACAGCATCTGAATATAATGGACAAGAACATTGTAAGGAGGCAGTATATTTTACAATGTTTTAACACAAACTGTTATCAATATGGGAAAGAAAGGAATATGAATATCGCGGCTTACCTGCGAATGCCTTCAGTTGCTGATAGCATACGTCAAACGTCTTCCCCGCTTCTCGCTCTTCCAACAGTTCACCAATACAAGCTATAACACCCAGACCCTGGCTCAAGGCATAAGCAGCCTTCTTTCCGATAAACTATATTTGACAAAAATTCAGTTAACTTCAACTTATGATGCATAAACTAGCATAATTAACTGTCTAACCATTAAAAAGAACCAAAGACCTCAACTCTTAAATCAGTTTTTTACCTGATCATCTTCCCCAATTATGTGTCTGCGCTCAGAATGTCCAAGAATAGCCCACTTACAGCCAATATCTTTTAATTGTTCCGCACTGCAAGAAAATATTAAAGAAGTCGTGCTGTTGATACAAGGAAAAGAAAAGGGATGGAGACGTAATCTGTTTACTTTTAAGTTAGCATACAACAAGCACAGCTTAAAATCCATAGGAACAGTCCTAGTCCACATCAGATAGAATTATGTGTTAATGGACATACGAACATACTTGTAAATAACCAACATTTACTTCACATATTGTAATTACCTGAAAATAGGATTCTTTGAAGTCACACTATTAACACTTCATTTTCCATTATGTATGAACAAAAGAAGCAGCAAGGATTAACACCCGACAACTTTTCAGAATATAAAAGCAAAAAGTTTGACAAGCATTCAGAAGGAATATTTCAAATGATATAAAATGATGGCATCCTAGAGCTAAGGCATGACATTTCAGATCCTGAACTCGAAACCAACATACATTGCTCATGTGAAACAAATTAAACTAGAGCAATTTGTAACTTAAGTAACCATAATCTATCTACTTTTCCAAATGAAGATGATCATATTAGCGGAGGTTAATTGGTATCTTGAAATCGAAAGTTTTAACTGAAACGATTAAAGACTAAATGGTAACTTATCATGGAAAGTACCATTTGTCATTTGTTCTAAAAACCAGTCCAGTTTCTATAGTCTTTTACAGGAATCATGGGTTATCTATGGAACAAAGATGGAGTTTCATTGTGATACACAATTTAAGCAGACAGTATGCCATGCAATATGCTGCTGAGCAAAAGGAAGAACAATGATTAAGTAGTCACAAAGAGACTAACATAATATAACTGAAGAAGGAAATTTTTCTGACCTGATTTCTCCAGTGAAAGCTCCACCCTTGCCAACCCATGAGTTTTGAGCAGAGATCTCAATTCTACTTGTTAACGAGGCCTTCACCTGATCAATGTAAATAAAAGGAGGAGCTACAGCAACATCTGCCCAATTCAAAAGTCAAATAGAAAAATTAAGACCATATAACAACCATGTATCACACCACAAAACTCTCACTTTTTACTACTAGAGCGCAGCAAACATAACCTCAAAACTGGGGCGCTGATGTTCAAGCAATCGGCGGATAAAATCATGAAGTACAAAAGAGCAAATATCTTACCAACATCATCCTCCAGCTTCGCATTGTTCAAGTCAGAAACAAGCTTACTGATGGATTCTTTCGTCCCATTCTACGACATAAACAACCAAGATAGAAATGTGAGTTATAAGAAACTAAACCTAAGAACACAACCCGATGATTAAAAAAAAAAAGATATTTAGGCCTTTCTTTTTGTTTCTTTAGTTCAATTACAAATTATCCCAACTAGCATTTCTGCTGAAAGGTTTCCAACCTCCATTAGCAACTGCTAAAAGCATGTCATAGTTAACAAGAACTTCTGCTCTAACATAAATCCCCAAGAACAAAGTTAGAGAAAACTGCAACTAAGAACTGCAAATCAGTAACAGAGGTGGTACTTACACATTTCCAATTTCCCCCAACAAAGAACTGCAAGCACAAGTAACGTAGAGAACCGTTAGTAAATGACCAAAACTGAACAGTAACACATTTAAATACACCCCCATTAGCTAAAAGACCAAAACTTTTCGAGACAGAGACATTTAACACGTGTTGTCTATATAACAAATCCTCCAATTTTTACCAAAAGGAATCAACCTTATCCAAGACAAAAGAACCAAATACACCAACAAAAGAACACCTAGAGCTTCTTGCATTGAACATTCTAACACACCACATAAGAAAGTAAACAAAAAGTCCAGCAGACGCACCGTTCCGGTTCCGGCCATAGCGACGACGGCTCTGCAATGCTTTTTGGGAGAGGAGAAGCGGAGATTATTAAGAAATGAGTGGTTGGTATCGAGTTTCAAGCACGATCGGCGAAGACCTGAGTAAGAGGTGGCGGGTTTGGGACCAGTGACTGAGGTGGAGAGCATAGCCATGGTGAAGCGTAGATTCGCCGGAGCTCAAGCTTCGGATTTTGTTAGGTTGAGTTGGTTTAGTGCGTTTCAACAAGTGGCTGCTGAGGTTTGCGAAGTTAAGTGAGGTGGGTGAGAACGGTCACGCGCTTTGGGTTAGGAGTCAATACACGCCCCTAAGGTAAGAAGTTATTATCAGCCCATTTTCAATCAACGTTGAATGTTTACTTTTTAGTTTTAGTAATAAATTATTAAATTAATATTATTTTCATGTAACATAAACAGTTTCTAATGAATTTCAAAAAAAGCATATTTTTATTACCTTAAAAAATTTAGTTTTTTAACAATATTTTAAAGTATAAGATAAGATGTTTGATATTTAAAAGATTCAATTGGCCTTAGATCGTTATAAAATTGGTTGAAAATTAAACAAAATTAAAATTTTTTAAAAAGATT
Organism: Erythroxylum foetidum; assembly: GCA_026546835.1. NCBI lineage: Eukaryota > Viridiplantae > Streptophyta > Magnoliopsida > Malpighiales > Erythroxylaceae > Erythroxylum > Erythroxylum foetidum. Next base: position 6,002,976 of record JANZLF010000009.1, on the reverse strand, counting down.
AAAAGAGATTATTTTTATTCATCAAAGAATTTAAAGTTTAATTTAAAATATTGTTAAATAAAATGTATTTATTTATTTATTTTAATTTATAAAAATTAACTAATTAATTAATAAATTAATCAGTTTTAACAGCAACAATTATTTAAAAAATTACACCAAAAATTAGATGGTTCAAGATTTTTATAGTTGAATTAATTGAACAAGTTGAATTTTTTAATTATTGCCCAATATTTCATTTTGAATTACTTATTCATTATGTTAAAATTATTTGATGAGAATTATTTTATTTTTAATATAAATTATTATATATGTATATGATACCATAAACTTTCAAATTAGAAGTATGATTTTATTTTTAAATTTTAATTTTATTTAAATTATTAATAAAATAATTAAATTAATTAGAAATTATTAATCATAAATATATACATATTTGTTCTTTTTAATTTCAATTTAAATTAATTAATTATTATTTAATATCGTATAATAAAATATTTTAGTTTATTTTATTTTTATATTAAAACTTATTGATATATTTTTTAATTAGAAGTACTTACCTATTCTTTTCAACTTAAATTTCAATTTAACTCAGATTAATCATTACTTGATGTCTTATAATTGAACTTATCTCCTTTTGCCACGTAGAGAAATAAGAAACATGATTGTGGACCGTACACGTGGAATTTGTCTTAAAGATATCTTATTACCTAAATGACAACCACTCAAGCGAATTATCCCTTTTACCAATGTTTTAAAAACCGGACCGGACATTAAACCGGT
>JANZLF010000009.1:5975223-5990981 GCA_026546835.1 Erythroxylum foetidum | reverse complement strand
ATCTAACATTATATAAAACTCATTTATATAATATTATTTTAAATATAATATAAAATTACCCATAAAACACATTTATGGAATATTTGGATTATATTATATAAAAACACATTTATGAATTAAATAAATGTAAAACTAATTTACAAAAATAAATAAATAAATGAACAGACCATTAAAAAAACTAATTTAGTAAAAAAAAATCTACCAAACTTAAAATCAACCTTTTATACCCCAAAGTTATTTGTTTTTAATGCCATATATATATACACAAATATATATATAAACAACACACGTTACTCTAACTTTGAAGGCTTTAGCCTTTAAAAAAAAATGGTGTAATGTTTCTTTAAAAAAATGTATACACATATATATTTAAAAGGCACAGACTGGGTATTCCTTTAATCTATCCAAGTGCATTTAATGACTACTATATATATATCTGTGCACTGCAATTGCCGTGCACTGCAATTGTTAATATATATATATCTGCAGACAATGACAAGACTTAGCGATAGCATTTAATGTATTCCTGCCCATGCTTTCTTTTAAAACCTTTAAAACTTATCTCTAGCTATAACATTTAGTGTGTTCCAACGCAGCATGCTTTCTTTTAAAGCCTTTAAAACCTATCTCTCTCATGTCTTAGCCTTTAAAGAATCATCGTTTTATCTTCCTCTTAAACGAAGCTTTAGGTTCTGCAACAAAAACCAACCAACGAAAAAACAAATGCTCTTATCAGTGCCGCACTCCACCCTCTCCCACCTATCTGCGTTGTCGCTGAGAGTCAAGAACAAAGGCGGACCGATGCCCAGCCACCAACCTCGACTCCAAAAGACACGACTCCACACAGGAGTTGTCACAAGCTTTTCGATTTTAACACCGTCATCACATAGATCGGTCGTAAAGGAGATGAATGATGTCCAACATGCCATCAGCACCACTCTTAAGGGGGCACGTGACTCTCATGCACAGCCGTAAGTGACTGCTTCCATGGGTACTTACAAAATAATTTTGTTTGGCGTTTGGGAGGATAGAATGAGTCTAGATATAAGTGGCTATAAAAAACTTACTTTTGTCTTTTCTTCTACCCGTATGATTCTGGTTGGGATTTATATTATTGAGGCAGACTTAATCAGAAAAACACATAACATATATGTATATTGCGAGAGAAAGATTTCAATTAAAACAGATTAATTGAATGTTTTAATCATGCTTATGACATCGAGACTAGGAAATAAGCAATTCGGCTCTAATACCAATGTAGAATTAATAGGACTGACCTTAATGCAGAAGTGCCTGATCGACTTGCTACTTGTTAGTCTTCGGATTTCGGTAGGCTAATAGAGTCACCGATTAATTCATCACGTCCCAAACTCTAAGCCTTTGATGATTGCTTCACGTGAGAGAGAATGGAAGAAGAAGAAAAACGTATTTTCTCTGTAAATAATTCTCATTTTTTTATGATCTGTTTGTATTCATCCTTTTAATCTCTAGTTAGGACAAATAACTAATAAGGGAGTTATATAAAGTGGCCGTTAATTTTGTAAACTGCCAACAGTATCGGACGAATCTTTGTGCAATACTTACATTTTTACATTTCGCAAGCAAAGACCTAAGGCATTATTGTACATGTTAAAATGACTTACAAAAGCATCTTCACTAGTCTCCCAAGATATGCCTCCCACAAATAGATTCCTTTTCTCGACTTTCATTGTGCAAATTTCCTCTGCTAAAACCTTAATTGCCCCTAAATCTTAAAAATCCCTTAAATAGAAAGCCATGAACCCCCAAATTAGAATAAAATCCTTAGAAATTGAAATGTTTCTAGGTCATTTGGACAAGCGCTAGTGAAATTGAAAAGATAATTAGTTAGCTTAATTAGTTTTAATTACAATTAACCAAATAATCAAAATTAAAATTATATTAAAAGTAATTGAAAATTCTTAAGTTGGATGGGTCTTATAGAGTCACTTATATGCCATATAATAATGTGAGACCAATAAGTATATATTAAATAATAATAACATTGACCGATACATGACTTTATTTACTTTTCCATCCATTATGTTTAATTTAAACATTTTGAAAACATTAGAATTCATTTTCAATGCTCTAAAATATTAAGGTCAAATTTTTTCTGATAAAAAATTAAAATTTTGCCCTCATTACCAAAATAATTAAAAGTTGATAATCGTTTCTCTTGCTTTGACATGCGGCTTTTCTCTGTCATAATCATTCTTTTTCTTCAAAGGGGACAGGTAAATATAGGGCCTTAGAAAACTCATTCCACGTACTAAACAATTTCTTTTTTCTTTTATTTGGAGATATTTAAACGATAAGCAAGGGCCTCAAAAGGGGTGGCCAATGTATGCAGGTTGGAGCAAGAAAATAGTAGTTGAATAAAAGAAGTGGATCCAAATATATTTCCAAGTTTATTGAACAAAAATAGACATAAATCAAAACAATAGTAGTACCAAGTTTATATAAAAGATACTTAAATAAATTTTCATATTTCTCAACAAAAAACTACAATACTCCTCAAGAAAAAAACTTATCAGAACTTAACTATCTAACCAACTAAATCTATGAAATCAAAACATAATCAACAGTAACAGTAAACTGAAGAAAATTTTAAAAAAAATGGGATTAACTTCAACATCCTCTTTTAATCGTGATTCAACGCACACGAGGCAATGACAGTGATATACTGAAGGAAGGTGGGGATGATGCCAAGACTGCATTGCCCTTATAGGGCTAGGCCACACATGTGCTACAATGGTAATTACAATGGAAAGCAATGCTATAAGGCGGAGCAAATCTGGAAAGATTGCCTCAGTTCAAATTTTTCTCTATAACATAGGAACATGAAGTTGGAATCGTTAGTTATCGTGGATCTACATACCAATGATCACCTAAAGCATCAGACCAATGATCATCTATGACTTAGTATTGGAAAGAAAAGCATGAATGTTTTAATTTAATGAAATCTTTATACCTTAGAGGCTTATCAACCACTTGTTCTTCAAATTAGTAGTAAATTACTCAATCCTATTTTTACAAACTTGATCCTTAAGAAATGATAGCAAGAGTTAATATGTTTGTTTCTCCTATGCATAACAAGATTCTTTGTCAAAACAAATGTAGATATGTTTTCTACCAAAATCTTCATAAGGGCTTTAATTAGAACGTGAATTTGACTCAATAAAGTCAGACTACTTGACAAGCTGCTATAGTAATAGCTACATACTCTACCGCATAAGTTGAGAGTGCAACAACACTTTACTTATTTGTTAGTCATGAAAATGTATTAAAACCAAATTTAAAAACATAGCTTGAATTTCTCTTACAATCATCTTAGTCTCCTCCCTAATCACTATCTGAGTAGCCATTAAGAGTCAAGTTATTAAATGAGGAACAAAACAAACTATGATCATAAGATCCCCTTATGTGTCACGTAATCCTCTTGGTAACTTGCTTATAAGACTGCCCTGGAGATCTCATAAATTTTCTACTTAGTATAATTGCATATCTAATTTAGGGTCTAATAAATGTGAGATACCTAAGATTTCCTCTAAGTTATATAAATTATGTGGAACTAACATAATCACCATCTTCTTCCTCAAACAACCTTATTCCAATTTCTACTGGTATTTTGGTGGGATTACAATTATGCATATGAAATTTCTATAAGAGATTAGTAGTATACTTTTCTAACAAATAAAAATTTCATCCTCTTTTTTATTAACTTTAATGTAGAAAAATATGACATTAGTCCCAAATTTGTCATTTTAAACGTATTCATCCCAGACCTTTTAAATTCTTTAATCATGATGTAATTATTTTCAATAAATATAAGATCTTCAAAAAATGTATAGACATATAAAGCTTAGAGGGGCACTTATAGAACCTAATTGTATTGATTAATGAATCAATATGCTAGTTCTATGCTCTTAACACTTGTTTTATGCTGTATAAAGCCTTCTTTATATGCACTTTATCTTCATTGCTTAGTAAACATATCCTCTTCAAGTGGTCCATTTGGAGATGCTAACTTTACATCTATTTGATGAATTATCCATCAATTTTTTGCAGCCATAGCAATTATAAATCTAATAATTTCAATTTAAGAAATAAAAGAAAACACTTCTTGGAAATCCAAACCATGTCATCACTCAAATCCTTTTGCCTCTAGCCTTTCTTCGTGCCTATCTACTACACCATTGGACTTTAATTTCATCTTAACACCATTTCTCATCAATAATATTCTATTAGTATGGAATATCTGCAAGTTCCCACATATGCTCCTTTCAGCAGCCTTTAACTCCTTTTTCATCACATTTTTCCATTTAAGATCCTAAAGGACCTCCTTAAGCATTATTGACTCACTATCTGCAAATATACATAATTTAAATACATTCCCACCATCATTTATATCACTATAAGATGTTAACTCATAATCTTGCGAGGCTCTTAGTGGTTTATGATGTCATCTTAGTATTCCACCTTCTATAGGAGATTGCTACACTATTAGAATTAGTGAATGTTATTGATTTTCTATATACTTTAGGTGTGTCTTCTTTAATGGTGAAGATAAGTCACTTTTGTGAATCATATCGCATATCCTTCTCCTTATTCCAAATTTTATTGTCAACAAAAACCACATCACTACTCATAATCAACTTCTTTGTTGTTTGATTAAAAAGTTTGTAACCATCATGTATATAACTAACAAAAACTATTTTTTCACCTTGATCATCAATCTTGATTCTGATTTTAATTTTGTATATGAGCATAAGCCACGGAACCAAACCCTTTAAGATGACTTATATTTGGTTTAAAACTACTCTAGGCTTTTACAGATGCGACATTCTTAATAGCTTATGTAAGAGATTTGTTTAACAAATAGACATTACACATAATTGCTTCAGCCCCCAAGGAATTTAGTGTACCTTTGTCTCCTAACATGACCCTTTCCATTTCCATTACTTTTCTATTTCCCTATTCAATAATCCTAGTATGTTGTGGGTGTAAAGAAAGTTTAATTCATATTATTTTCCCTACTCTTTACAATACTTAGCAAACTTAATAAAAGTGTATTCACCCCTTCTGTCAGTTCATAAAATTTTCATCAAATGACCATTTTTCCTATCAATATGAACCTTGAATCTCTTGAAATAATGAAATGTTTCATACTTGCTTTTAAAAGAATGTACCTAAAATTTCCTTATAAAATCAATAATAAAAGTGAGGAAATACCAATTATTACCCATCAACATGATGTTCACCAACTCGCATACATCAGAGTGAATAAGCTCAAGGGATTGCTTTGTATGCTGATTCCTCCTTACTATCAAAGGAAAATTATGTTGCTTTCGAAGTGTGCAAGCCTTATATAATTGCTTTATATGATATTTGTTGGGAAAGTATTTTACCTTATTTCCTTAAACTTACAACTTTAAACAATGAAAATTCAAATGCCCAAACTGAAGATGCTAAAACCAAAAGCCATTTTAAATAATACATTAAGGTTGGGATAAAAACTAGTGATAATATCAATTTGAAAAATATGACTCTTTGTCATAGGAACCTTAAGAATGAGTGTACCTTTTTTACCAAGTATAGATAGTTGATTGTCACAAAAGTTTATGACATACCCTTTTTTAAGAAATTGACTTGTGTTGAGCAAGTTGCTCTTCACTTATAGCATATAGAACACATATAAAAAAATTATGACCTTTAGTCTTTGTTTAGTTAGTGTTTACCTTTTCCCATCATTAGGATGATGCTATCATCAATATATTTAACTTTCTCAGGGACTGATTCAGCATGTTCCATAAATAACTCTTTCTTACTACACATGTGATTGGTGCACAAAGTGTCAAGGAAACAAGTTTTGAACTATGTTGATTCATTTGTTGTTGTAACCATAAGAAGAGCATGGTCATCATCTTCACAAATTGTTCTCCTTAAATCTACACTCATTCAAATAATGGCCAAGTCTATAACATGAATAACACTTAACTTTAAATTTTTCATATCTCCTCCTACCATATCCACGACCTTGTCCTTTGTTTGCTTGGTGGTTGAAATCTGACCTCTTTAAGTCATTATCCTAGTCATACTCAATTATGTAGTTATTTTGACCACCATGGCCCTTTTTATTATGATGACAATCATCATGTCCTCATCCATTGTGAGAGTTGCCATGCTTTTAACCTTTTTAATTGCCTTGTTGACCTTTCAAGTAGACTTGGAAATAGGTCTTTGAATATGTTTCTTATTCAATCACTGCTTATGGGCTTGCAACGTGTGTAATAATTCATTGATTATTATCCTTAATAAGTCAAGAGCCTTTCTCTTTTGCCACCATTATATACTCAAATATGGGTATGAAAATCCCTAATATCTTCTTTATCTTAGAAACTTCTTTAATCTTCAATTTATACATCTTTATTTGATTTGGTAGGCTTTGAAGTCAATTAATATAATCCTTAACATCTTCAGTTTCTTGTTTTTACAAAAGCTTGTATTGACGTCTTAAAGCTTAAAGTCTTACCTTCTTTTTCTTTTTTACTCTTTTTGTTACTTTGAATGATGCCGTTAAAATGTCCCAAGCTTGCATTAAAGTAGTAGCTACTACATTCTTTTTGAAAATTTTATCATTCACTGCTTGGTGAATGTAATACAGTGCCTTCCTGTCCTTCTTATTCTTATGATGGTTGCTCCTTTGTGCTTCATTTGAATCCTTTGTAAGATCAATGAATCCATTCTCTTTGACACTTAATAACTTATGGTAATCAAATGGCACCCTCATTTGTATATTCCGTCTTTCTACTCAGTATGGGAATCAAAGGCTAGATATAGTTATTCATAGTTTTAAAGCCATTTTTATGCAAGCAGAACAAGAAAACCGTAATTAGGTAAAAGAACTGGGGCTAAATCTATTTCTAATTTTATTAAACAAATGTGTATATCAAAATAATATTTGTAACAAGTTTATATAAAAGAGACTTAAACAAACTTTCCTATTTCTCCGTAATAAACTACATGACTCCTCAAAATAAAAATTTATAAGAACTCAACTTCTAACTAACTAAATTTATAAAATAAAAAAATCAACGATAATAGAAAATGAAAAAGATCACAATTAACTTTAACATCCAACACTAGATTAGCTTTGAAAAAAGATTAGATAGAGATTTGAATTAGAGTTAAGATTGGTGTTGCAAGCAAGAAATTGATTCAAAGATGAAGATTCGAGAGATTTAGGCATTAAGGAGATAGGGAGTGAAGAAGAAAAAAAAGAGAGAAAGGAGGCATTTCTAGTATAGTAGACACAGATATGACAGGTTTTCCATTACCACCCATGTCACCCAAATATTAAGAAAAGAAAACAAAAAATGAAGTATGAGTTACAAAGATTCAAATAGTTGCACTAGTAATTGCAAGCCATAACTTTAAGTCACTTTAAGAAGCAGAGACGATAAGGATATGATTATGAAAGTTGGATAAAGTGGCTCTTTTATATGTACTTTCTTTACTGGTTCTAATTATAGAAGCACTTGTGATGGAGGTATCGATTTGTTTTCATGATTAATGATGGTAGAATAAATTTAATGTCTTTAATTTTATAAGAGTATTGATTTACTAAACTATTGTAATAGTCATATAACCAGGTCAAATCTTAGGAGAACTAAATATTAATTTCTTGGTTTCAATTGAAAAAATAGAATAGGTATATTAATGAATTAAATAACTAAAATTAACAAAAAATAAAAATAAACTAGTTGAGTATAAAAGTGAGAAATTCAATCTTACCTAACTCTCATTCAAGAGAAGGATATCATCTAATTATAACTCTAATCATTAGTTTTAAAAAATAAATTTTCACAAATCAAATATTTGGTCTAAAACCTACTAAGATAGTCATAATAAGTTTCACTTTCTCTAAAATAACTTATTTAAACCTAGCAAACTTACCATTAATTAATAGGGTGTGATAACTTTCCATATTAATTTAATGTTAACAATAAGCTTAATGAAAAAGACTAAACCTTAAACTAAATAATTGAGATAGTTATAACTATTTAATTTAGTTTTCTTTTTTCTCATAAGTTAGATATGTAAATATATAAACAACCTAGTAGTTACTTACACTAATCACTTATGACAATTATGAATTACAGAACTTATAGATAGAAATAGAATAATCAACATTGAATTAAAATCATTTATGACAATTATGAATTACAGAACTTATAGATAGAAATAGAATAATCAACATTGAATTAAAAATCATTTATGACAATTATGAATTACAGAACTTATAGATAGAAATAGAATTAACATTGAATTAATATGTCAGATCAATCAATATTAGTTACCCATGAAATAAAAGAACAAGAAAAAAATAAAACTTGAATTAAAATAAAATTCAAGTTTAAAACAAAACCTCCTAAGTTTATAAATAAAGTTTTAATTCCTTTTAAATCAGAAAATTCAGATTTAGCCACTCATGGTTATCTTTCCATTCTAAAATAAAAGAAAGAAAACAAAAGAACGGAGAATAATGTGTTCTTCCCTACCCCAAAACTGCAATCTATAAATATTTCAAAGATAATCACTGAAACAAATCAAAATTCCTATATAATAGGACTTAAAATAAAGTATCACAGTTAGACTAAACTTTTTAAAGGTGAGTCTGACTCTAAGCATGATCTCATCTTATAAGTTTAAGCAATTAGTCATATTTCACTTCATCTTTCAAAGATTTTATGGCTTGAACATATAATGCTCCAACTAGATATTTTAAACTAAATTTGATCAAATCTTCACTTTTTACCTCCTAAAACAAAATAAATATAAATTTTACTAATTAAGCACCAAAATCAACTCAAAACAAGTGAGATAAGTCCAATTAATATTATTTAATCAAATATTATTAAATTCTTCCATATTAGACTTATGCTTGTCCTTAAGCATACATTAATTTAATATATCAATCATCCTCTTATTAGGATCTCATCCTATTTCATGTTATCCAAAAAATTCCAAAAGTTAATATACATTAAAAGCTTAAGATAAAATAGCAATCAATAGAACAAGCATTCTTAAGATACATTTTTAGAATAAAAACATAACATCTTAACAATTCCATGAAAATCAATTGAAACAAGACTTAACAACCTCTTGTGGATTTGCTCTATAACCTCAAAGTGTTTAGGATATATTAAATTCTTAAATCAAAACATTATGAGTTATTTCCATAAGCTTCCCCATGAATCATATCTCCATTAATAACAAACATGAATTAAATGCATAAATAAAAAAAGCACTACAACTTGAATCTACTAATTTACTTCTTATAAAAATGGTTAAAATCTTATAAAAATAAGCTTTATATGATTTCTTCAATTTAAAGACTCATAATTATTAAGGAAGTCAATAGAGAAAGGGTAAAAATGGCTTACAACAAGTTTAATATGCAAGAAAAGAAAGGTCATATCTCAAATTGGTTATCTGAGGGTAAAAGTTAAGGTAGGCTTCTATAATTCAAAAATGGTTATACCTAAATGCTCCTATTATCTCTATGCATAAATTCACCAAAAAAAGTGGTCTCAAAATGTATATAAGAGCAAGTTCTAGCATAACTAAGTCATTTTTTATAACACAAAGGAAGAATAATTGTATGAACACAAACATAATAAATTGCTTTTAGGCTCAAAAGTTCACATAAGTATAAAATTGCATCAAGTTTTATTCATTTTCATTCAATAAAACTTATAAAATGCTTTAAGTAATTTATAGGAAAGCACTAATCTTGCTTATCTTTCTCATCTATTAAAACACAAAACTAAAAATGTATCCTAACTTAAGGATTAGTTCTAAAAAATAAGGCTACCGCAAGGAATAATCAACATGTACGAATTATAGTATTCAAGAGTCCAAGCACAAATCACATATTTCACTAAAAAAATAATAACATGTTTTAACATGGTACATACACTAACTCTCTCTAATGCCTAAATTATACATTTTCCTTAATGTATGCACAATATACTCATATTTAAAAAAATTAATTATCATATAATAAGTGAAAGATTATAATACTCCCCTTAATTGTAAGCCTCTGAATGCATTAAGGTATAAAGGGACATAGAGGAGTCACCTTTATAAATCAAACCATCCAAATACCTATCCATTTCAGAAATTTTATGCTCTAACCTCTTCAGTTGAAGATTATACTCCTGTCATATTGACGCTACTCGAAGAAACAAAGGTTATTGAATATCCAAATGCTCATGTTGATGTGATGATGAACCTCCTCAACGGGATTCATATGACATAAAACAAAATTCCCTTTTTTATTGCTCGATCAACTTCATCCTACTTAAACAAGCACTTTCCAAGGTTTACATATCATAAGTTATATGCATATTAATGTTAACAATATCAAGTAAGTTAAGATTAATAGCCAAGTTAATAATCAAAGAACTGAGACACAAATTCTTGTTAGATGATAAAATAGTGTTAAATTACATAGCCAATTAAACACCTAAATCTTTATGTGCAATATACTAAATAAATAATAATTCAGCTTTAGTGTATAAGTTGTAGCCTTGCTCCCTAAATAATTAAAAGCATGAAAATGTTGCAAATAAACCCTTTCAAGTTCTTTAAGAAAGCTTCCTTTATTGATTGATCCATAACAACTTCCTTATATTAGGTAGAATTAACGTATCCATCACTTATAAACCTAAAAGTCTTCAAATGATACTTTGTTTAGATTCTTTGTTGATAATTTATATTGTGCAACATTATGACTATTTAAAGAGAAATAGTTAGGTTTATCAAATTTGAAAATAATATAAACTCCATAGTCAATTCAATAAACATTAGAAATTTAATTTATAAAAGTTTTCTATAGCTCATATCTTTAATCAAAGCATCAAATTTTTCCTTGATATTAAACTCATATAAAGAAGGGTAGTGCATATACTTACCTGAATTAATTTGTTAGGTCTTAAAATCAGCATAACTTTGTTTTCTCTCTTTATAATTAAATATAAGGTGTCCACAAAGGTCAAACTCAAACGGTAGCAAAATATACATATCCTTGGCTATTCAAGCATGCTTTATTAATTAGTACAGTCTTTGAAAATTTTTTGTTAAGTAGATTTGCCATAAATTTAGTGTTTGTTGTTTTCATATTAATATCCTTCATTTTCCCTATTGTTATAATGTTGTAAATAAAGAAACCAATCCTAGACAATAACTAGAACAACCAATTAACAACTAAAATTATTTTCACTAAAAGTGATAACAAAAAATAGAAATCACTAAAAAACGCAAAATTAATTAAAATTAACCTAAGAAATAACTAGAATGGAAGTAGACAAATAGAAAGAAAATAAAACCAAATTTCATAAAAAAAAACAAAAAAAAACTGACAATGAATAAAAAGTAAATTTTTTGATGAGGTGATGGAAAGAAATCATCTGCAAATAGGAAAACGCAACTAATGAATGACAAAGAAGTAATAGTGAGAAGAAACCAATTAGAGAAGAGAACTAATGTGAGGAAGACTAATAAACAATAGATACATAAAGAAGTAGCAGTGAGAAGAATGACACTGGAGATTTAAGAACTAAGGATGACAGTTGCTTAGAGTCTTTGAAAAAAAAGAACAAAATTTTAGGGTTTTTTTATTGTTTTAACGAAAACAAAATATAAAAAGTCCTAATGAATAAAATATATAAATTGCTATTATTTTATTTTTATTTAAAAAATATTTTTCTATTAGTTCCTTAAAATCAATCTACTAATATCTATAAGGTATGAATCTCGACTTTTTCATTTCACCATTCTAGAACATAAAGGCTTTAATAACCAAAACTTAAGTTATATAAGGTGTGATTTTGCCTTATTCGTTTCAGTATTCTAGAATTTAATGGTCTACTATCCTAAACTAGAGTTGCATAAGGTGAGATCTCACCTTATGAAGTTTAGTAGTCTACCCAAAAGACCAAATTTCTCACTTAAACTAACAAAACTACTACACAAGAAACTAGTAAATGAAACTAATAAATAACTAAAACCAAAAGTAATAAGAAATTTTACATTTGGGTTGCCCCCCAAAGAGTGCAATTGTTTAACATTTTTGTACTCAATGAAACTTTTTCTTCGTAATATTATAAGTAATTATAAACTGCTAAATCAATATCCATCAAATTTGAGACCACGATATCCTTATGAAATAATTTCAATCTATCTCCATTCATCTGGAATATCTTTTCGGTATCTAAACTCTTTATTTCCACAATATAAAAGAACTACATTAGTGATAATGAAAAGATCTATCTAACAAGAATGTAACTTACCTATAATTAACTTTAATCAAGAATTATATAATAACACCTTCTTTCAAATATCAAATTTCTTCCTTAAAATCATTATCATGGAACATTTTGGTTTCCTTTTCATAAATTCTTGAATTCTCATAAACTTCCATCCTTAATTTCTTTAATTCTTGCATAATTGAATTAACAATATACATATAACAAATATAGTTAAAATCGATAAGGTACTCCTTTACTTCAAAAATATTAAATTCCATTATCTCTCCATTAAACTCAACAAAAATAGTACCTTTATCCACATTAACTTTTGCTTTAGTCATCTTTATTAATGGCCTTTTCAACAAAATTGAATTCGAATGTTCTACACAATCACCATCTACTTTTAAGATGCAAAAGTCTATAAGAAATACCAAACATTAACTTGACCCAAAACATCCTCTATAACACTAAAAGGACAAACATAAGAATGATTAGCTAGTTAAATAATCATATTAGTTTCTTGAAAAGAATTCAAATTTAAAGCTAGGTAAATTAAGTATGGCACGATAAGAATAGATAAACCTAAGTCTAGTATGACATGCTTAATTTTTTTATCACCAATGACACAAGGAAATGTAAATATACCTGGATCTTCGTATTTTTCTAGTAATTTCCTATTAATCAAAGTCGATACATTCTTACTTATAATTATTATCTCCTTATCCTTTAGCTTCCTTTTATTTGTATATAGTTCTTTCAAGAACTTTGCATTTTCTAAAATTTGTTTGATTACTTCTAGAAGTGATATAGTCATTTCCACCTTTATGGAGGACTCTATGAACTCCCTTTCGTATTCCTTTTCTGATGGTAAAGAAAAGAAGGTAAAAGTGCATTAGATGATATAGGTAAAGAAAAATCATATTTTACCTTTATTTTTATCTTGGCCTGGAAATTCATCTTTCTCCTCTTCTTTTTCATGCCTTTCTACCTCTATTAGTTAAAAAACAACAGACTGAATTTTCTTTCCACTTCTTAACGTTATTACACTCACATTCTCTTTAGGATTCACCAATATTTGTTAAGTTAATTTTATTAATGCTTACACTTCCAATTTACTAATGTAATGTAGGTGGCTAATTGATTGATTTAATTTTCCAAAATTCTATAGGCTTTCTATTCTTTCCTTTTCAAATTGTTGAGTATTATTAGTAAAAGCCTTAACAATTTCATCTAAAAACATACGTGAATCTGAGGGTTGAGATTGAGCATAAGAAGGTGCTTGAGGTTGTTTATTGAAATTTTGAATTTGGTATCTTTGCTACCCTTCTTAATTTTCATAGCTAAAATTCACGTGATCTTTTATTCCAAATTAAAATGATTTGAATAAGGATCATATTTTTGTTGAAGTTGACTAAGAAATCTCTTTATTACATTAGCTTCTTAAATTGACCCTTATTACATTGTAGGACATATATCTATGGGATGCCTAGAGAGTGGCATATTCCATAAACTAACATTGACTGTAATTGATTTACAATCATTCGATGTACTAGCTCAATTAAGTTTGAAATTTTATCCTCAAATATAGCATTACTTGCCTCATTCACATGCTTAACAGCTCTATCCATCCTTATCCTGAATTATTGAGAATTTTTAGCCATATTTGAAATCAATTGCCTAGCTACTTCTAGTATTTTATTTGTCAATGCTCCTACATAGTTGCATCTACCATATTCCTATCCAATGTTAGTAATCCTTTATAAAGTTATCAAATCAAAAGTTGCATAAAATTATGACAGAGTGGATAGGTAACATGTAATTTCTTAAACCTCTCCCTATATTTTTACAATGTCTCTATAGTGAATTGTCTTATCCCACTTATCTCTTTTCTGATATTGGCAACTCGTGATATAGGAAAGAACTTTTCTAACAAAAACCTTTTTATTTCATTCCATGTTGTCATGGAGTCATATGGAAGATGATAAAACCAACCCTTTGCATTATCTTTCAATGAGAATGGAAAGACTCTAAGATTAATTTTCTCTTTGGTCACCCCTCGTGGCTTTATTCTAGAATTAAAAAAACGGAATTCTTTCAAGTGTTTATGTGAATCTTCACCTACAAAACTACGAAAGTTAGGAATCAAACTATATTTCAATTTGAAATGTACCTCAACACTTGGAAATCTTATGCATAAAAGCTACTAATTCAAATTTGGTCTAGCCAACTCTCCTAATGTTATATTATTAGGATTTGTCATCAACTCTTCAACTTCTTAAAAAATAGAGTCACCACCATTTATTTAATATATCTTTATTCTCACATTTGGAGATGAATAATTTTTTTATACTTAGTCTTTTTAGATCCAGAAGAGAAGAACTTGCATATATATCTCAAATTCAATTCAAGCATAGGTTTGATTCACTCTCCATATTCTAATAAATATTTACCATCCAAAAAGAGGTAAAAACGGAGCCTTACAATCAAATAATTCTTAATCATGGTCCTCATAGATTGGATCATCAATATAATATACAAAAAAAACTTTAGATATTTGATACATTTGTCTTTAAATGAGATCTCTATAGCACACTTAGGTAGAGCACCTCGTTTACACGAGCACTAATATATTTTTGGTAGAGGAGTAATCATGTAATCAAAAAAATTTTCTTTTTATATTGAGAAGTTTGTGTTTTATTATATGCTTTTTAAGGAACAAGAGATACTTTATTGCTTAGTTTGGCTTTTATGGAAGCTTTAACAATTTATGGATTAGTTGTAGCATTAGCACTTTTATTTGCAAATCTTTTTAATTCTATAAAAAATACCAAACAAGAAAATTTCATATAACCTAATATATCTAACAAGTCGTACTATTTGTTAATCCAAATGGAATCATCTTAGGATTTCAAAAAAGGACTTTTGGAACACCTATAGGCATAAAATTGCATGAAAGCAAAAAAAGAAAGTATAGGTAAAGTAAGCTTGTGTTGACTTTTTTTTTCAAATCTAAATCTATGCAAAAAAGGAATAAATAAATCAATTAATTTCTGGAGGCTTTATGAAGTATTTCTTTAGGAGTTGAACTTTCATTTGAAACTTGACTCCTTACTTCTTCATCAATGATTGCCAAAAAAAAGAGTAAAGAATTCCAATTTCACGTTTTATCTGTTTGTTTATTAGCTTTAATAACACTGAATAATTTAACAACGAATAAAGATAAGAATGAAAATCCTCTTTTTTTATATACAATTTTATTATACACAATTTCCAATAGTCACTCAGACCTATTTTTCAAATACAAATATACACTTCATTACATAAATAAAGACATGCAATGCAGACACGAACTGATCCCGACTTCTATCCTTCACTTGAATCCTGCAAATATACTCCCGTTGGCCTAACGGGGTATTCTTCTGA
>JANZLF010000009.1:5959389-5975123 GCA_026546835.1 Erythroxylum foetidum | reverse complement strand
TAGAAAATCAAGACCTAGTTTTGCTTTTCTTCTTCCTCCTTTCTCCACCAAAAGCTCTCACTCTTCTCTCTTCTTCTGTTTCTCTTTTGTTTTTTCTAAGTCCCACGACAGCTCTCTTCTTCTTTTATTTAAACAAAACCTCACTTGTCTGATTTACCAAAATGCCACTAATGAGTGCATAATGTCCAATTTGCCCCTACATATAAGCCTTATAACTTAGAACCTTAAGTGATCGTCCAACAATGCCCTTCCTTTTTTGCCTTAAAAACTGACACCGCCGCTCCTTATTTTGATCAGGTAAAAGAAGCAATTGATAAAACTTTCTACTAGAGAAATGTTCCTCTCTTTCTGAGCTTTCTATAGACACCAAAATTGCTCAATTCAGTTCAGAAATGAAGAAGTTATGGGCAAAGCACGTTCGGACCAAAGCTAAATCAAGACTGAATACTACACGTAATTTAACTCCAGAAGTTGAACATCTTAGAGGCTAAATTGTCGATCGGCTCCTTCTGATAACTTGTAGATATATGTCTCTAGTTTCATTTGAAACAAGAATTAGATCAATTGGAGCTCTATAGCTAATGATATCTCCAAAATACTAAAGTCTGTTCGATATTTCATTTGGATCAAAACTAAATCACGACTGAACACTACACGTAACTTCACTCCAAAAGTTGAACATCTTAGAAGCTAATTTGTTGATCAGCTCCTTCAGATAACTTGTAGATCCATGTATCTAATTTCATTTAAAATAAGAATATGATCTATTGGAGCTCTATATCTCATGATATCTCTAAAATACTGAAGTCTATTCGATATTTCGTTTGGACCAAAACTAAATCACCACTGAACACTACACGTAATTTCACTGCAGAAGTTGAGCATCTTAGAAGCTAATTTGTTGATCGGATCCTTCAGATAACTTGTATATCCATGTCTCTAGTTTCATTTGAAATACGAATCCGATCGATTGGAGTTGTATAGCTCATGATATCTCTAAAATACTGAAGTCTGTTCGATATTTCTTTTGGACCAAAACTAAATCACTACTTAACACTACATGTAACTTCACTCCAGAAGTTGTACATCTTAGAGGCTAATTTGTCAATCGGCTCCATCAGATAACTTGTAGATCCATGTATCTATTTTCATTTGAAATAAGAATCCAATTGATTGGAGCTCTATAGCTCATGATATCTCTAAAATACTGAAGACTCTTCGATATTTCGTTTGGACCAAAACTAAATCATGAATAAACACTACACGTAACTTCACTCCAGAAGTTGAACATCTTAGAGGATAATTTGTCAATTGGCTCCTTCAGATAACTTGTAGATACCTGTCTCTATTTTCATTTAAAAAAATAATCAGATCTATTGGAGCTCTATAGCTCATGATATATCCAAAATACTGAAGTCTATTCGATATTTCTTTTGGACCAAAACTAAATCATGACTGAACACTACACGTAACTTCCCTCCAGAAGTTGAACATATTAGAGGCTAATTTTTCGATCGGCTCCTTCAGATAACTTGTAGAAACATGTCTCTAGTTTCATTTGAAATAAGAATTCAGTTGATTGGAGATCTATAGCTCACGATATCTCCAAAATACTGAAGTCTGTTCGATATTTTGTTTGGACCAAAACTAAATCACGACTGAACACTACATGTAACTTCACTCCAGAATTTGAACATATTAGAGGCTAATTTGTCGATCGGCTCCATCAGATAACTTGTAGATCCATGTCTCTAGTTTCATTTTGAAAGAAGAATCCGATTGATTGGAGCTCTATAGATTAAGATATCTCCAAAAGACTGAAGTCTGTTCAGACCAGAACTAAATCAAGACTGAACACTACACGTAACTTCACTCCAGAAGTTGAATATCTTAGAGGCTAAATTGTCGATCGGATCCTTGAGATAACTTGTAGATCCATGTTTCTAGTTTCATTTGAAATAAAAATCAGATTGATTAGAGCTCTATAGCTCATGATATCTCCAAAATACTGAAGTATGTTCAGAAAAATATCTAACTCATAACCTTTTAATCGATCATCCCATTTGGATTTGATCTGCCATTTTCAATTCAATGCTCGGTCAGTCAGCCAGGTCTCGTTCGGTTGATCGGCCAGCTTTCGTTCGGTCGATCGGCCAACGCTCGCTCAGTCGGTCGGCCATCAAAGGTTTCCCAGTCTAACATCCTATCTTCCAACTTTTATAACTTTTGACTCAGAACTCCAAATTTTACAAACTTGGTATCGATGGAAAGATAAAAGAGCGCTCTACAAGTTTCATGAAAGACTTAAAAACCAGATCGGCCTCTAAAAGGGTCAAAAAGTCAACACAAAATGGTTGATCGATCAGCCCACCTGAACAGCAACAGAACTTCTAGATCTCATAACTTTCTACGCCCTTGTCCAAAATTTCCATACTTTATATCAATGAAAAAGTAAAAACATAATCTACCACTTCCATGAAGAATTTAACGTCAAAATCAGTTTCTGTAATGGTTGAAAATTCAATCAAACTTTCTGTCTTAATCACCTCTTCCTGAACAACTTCCAAAATCAATCATAACTCCTAGTCCCGATATCGAAAAATTGCATACTTTACAGCGTTAGAAAGCTGGAAACATCAACTACAGCTTTCATTAAGACCACTTTGACTAATTTCATCTAGATCAGTACAGTTTTGCCATTGAAGTTTCTGAACACCATTCCTACACTTAGGATGGTTTAGCAATACATCAACTTCACTTATTCCCAATACCAAATACATCGCAAACTCAATTTAAATCTCCCACATGCCCATACTAGTATCATCTTTCGACCGGTACGGTATGAAATTCGTATCCCTGGTTAAACCTAAAACAAAAATATTTACAATTACATTATATATATATAGAATTTAACATAAACATCAAATATAAGTAAAATTAAAAGAAAAACAAAAAAACCTAGAATGAAATTCAATCGTCAACGAAAGGATACTCGCTATAATTTCACTGACCTCAGTGATTATTTGGTACAAAATCTTCATCATTAAGAAGAGCTTTATCATCATTATCATTTAAATTTAATGCACCAAATGACATATCAATGTTTTCTCATCCAAGATTATCTTCCAAATCATTCACATCATTCAAATTCAATTCTGTAGAAATCCATTCTACCAAAAAATCAATATTATCAATTGAAATTGGATCAGTTGAACTTCTTGTGTTATTAAGACTCCTAGTAAACAATTAAATTTATTTATTAAACAATTATAAAAAATTATATCAAAATCAATAATGAAATAACTTACCTTTCTCAAAGATTTAAATTGTAACGTACAAAAACTAAGTCATTCAACCTCCTATGCTCCAATCTATTCATTTTCTGAGTGGATAAATTCAAATGTGTTCCACTTTTATTTATAGCTTGTTGCATTCACACATTGAATTAAAATCCGAATTGCAAACCTTTTTAATTCTGGAACATCAATTTCGAATTAATCCTAGGAAGAAACTGTAAGTTATAAGATAACAAAAGTAGTGCTATAAATAAAATAAAGTGATAATTAATTTTCAAAAAATAAGAAAAAGAAAATAACTAATACCTAAAGAAAATTTTCCTCTTTGTCGAATAGTAATTAGTATTCCAAAATCTCGATAAGACAACTTGTAAAACTCCATTTATGAGTTTAAAAGATATTGCATTGTGTCAATGCTAACAATTGTTTTACTAGTTAAAAACATTCCTCTATTAGCTTCAGTTTGCTTAGTAAGATCTAGTCTAAAATAAACATTAGAATTCAAAAATGCCTCAATTGCAAACAATGGAGAAGAAAGTTGTCTTTCTTTTCTCTTATTAATGACTGAAAGATATGATTTATCTAAAGAAGGCTTATGTTTTAGATTGGCCTTGATTGCTTCCATCGCTCTCTTCATGGCATCAAAAATATAACTCATTATTGGCTTTTCTTCATTATCAGCCAAGCGAAACACTCTCATCAAAGGCTCACAAACTTGGATAACCAATTAACATTAAGACCAAAATTCTGTATCTTCCAGTATAATATTACGAACCTCTACTCTAGTATTAGACCTAGCATGCTGAGATGCAATCTACTTATCATTTGTAAATATTTGTATTAACTCTTTCTTCATTGGAAAAAAAGACTGAAGTGATAAGAAATTTATAGCAAATCTTGTCACAACAAAACGACACAAATTCCTACCATTGATAAAGTCCTTTATCATCAAATTCAATACCTATGCATGATTATAAATGAACTTTATCATCTTTTTAGCTTTCTGTATAGTCTCATTAATAATAGGAAAATATATAGGATTCCTTATATGCTCCAGAATTAGGTTAATATAATGTGCAACACCAAAGTCTAAAAAAATTATATGTATTTTGCAACATTTTTCATGTCATTTTATAAGGAAAATCAATGTCAGTAATAAACTAAACAATATTTTTTTACCTTATTTCTTTCACAACTTCATCAAATATCGCAAATAAAGTCGCAGTATCTCTAATAAGACTACATGCATCAATAGATTTAAAAGACATAAAGCTATTTGAAGAATAAACCAAAAAATTTATAATAAGCTCTTATCTTCTATTTGTCCAACCATCACACATGATTGAACATCCATATGTACCCCAATTCACTCTTCTTTCAGGCAAATAATTTCTAATTTTAGAAACAATACAACTCAAAAGTTTACCTTTTAAGTTATCAATCGCAGGACCTTTGTATCTTGGACCATAAGAGGCTATTGCATCCATCATAAGTTAATAATAATAAGACTGAGAAATATTGAATGACGAACTTATATCATAACACCATCTACCTACTGTCATATCAACATTATGAGCCGCATTTCTTGATTGCATTGCACTACGAATTGAAAGTTGAGTTTCAGGAGTTATTTGTGATGCAAAGAAATTAGTCACCTACCCTCTTCTCTTCCTCACTTCAAATTCTTCTTGAGTCTAAGATAGAACTCTACCAATCCCACTTCCACTTCTACTTCCACTTCCACCTGTAACATTTCTAAAATCACCACGAAAATTAGAAAACGAACTTCTACCACCAATTTCAAAATTTAATCTTTCCCTTCTATCTCTCATATTGTTATTTATCAAGCAATGTTTTTATCTATCACTTTACATCATGACTTTTCTTATAGGGTTCCACATCTCCTTTAACCCTAGTTAAATATTTTTTTAATCGGGTGATTCCTCCACCTTTCACATGTTTATTACAATGCAAGTAAATAGTATGGTTCTTTATACTAGGAACCAATGAAGCATGAGCCTATGCTAAATCATTGTATCTTTCTGAAATGAGTTGATCAGGAGTACTTGAACTTTTTTCTATTTATCTGTACACATAAAAATAAATAACACATAATTTCAGTATACAATATGCATGTCTATCTTATATAATATAACTCATTTTGTATGATTACATTACACACAATTTAATTTCATGGAACACAATTCACTATAAGTCAAAAGCTAACAATTCAAAACATTCAATATATATAATAACACAAAACATACGTCAACAATTTCTACTTTCAATAATCACAAAATATTCATAATTTCATTTCTATTTCCAACAATTTCTATTTCCAACTATCACAAAACATTCATAATTTCATTTCAATTTTTATCAATTTCTAATTCTAACAATCACAAAACATTTATAATTTCATTTCCATTTCTAAAAATTTCTATTTCCAACTATCACAAAACATTCATAATTTTATTGCCAATTTCAACAATCACAAAATATTCATAATTTCATTTCTATTTTTAACAATTTCAAACAATTTTCAACAATTTTCAATTCCATTTATAACATTATTTGCGAGTGTATAATTTTTCTTTTACAACAATTTCTAATAATTTCCATTTTCAACAATCATAAAATATTCATTTTTTTATTTCCATTTCTAACAATTTCTATTTTCTACTATAACAAAATATTCATAATTCTATTTTCATTTCCACCAATTTCTAACAATTTCCAATTCCAACAATCATAAAATATTCATAATTTTATTTTTCTAACAATTTCCAATTCCAACAATCACAAAACATTCATAATTTCATTTCCATTTCTAACAATCTCAAATTTCAATAATCACAAAACATTTATAATTTCATTTCCATTTCTAACAATTTCTATTTTTAATAATGACAGATCATTCATAATTTCATTTCTATTTTCAACAATTTTCATCAATTTTCAATTCCAACAATCACAAAATATTCATAATTCAATTTCTATTTCCAACAATTTCTAACAATTTCCATTTCTAACAAATTCATAATTTCATTTCTATTTCTAACAATTTCCAACAATCACAAAACATTCATAATTTCATTTCTATTTCTAACAATTTCTAATTCCAACAATCACAAAACATTCATAATTTTATTTTCATTTTTAACAATAACCAACAATTATCAATTTCAACAATCACAAAATATTCATAATTTCATTTTCATTTTCATTTTCAACAATTTCTATTTACAACAATAACAAAATATTCATAATTCTATTTTCATTTTCAACAATTTCAAACAATTTCTAATTTCATTTTCAACAATTATTAACAATTTTCAATTTCATTTCTAACACAATATTTGGGCATACATAATTTTTCTTTTATAGTATATCAAATATGAAAACACAATATTTGGGCGTGGCTTATCATTATAACTAATGATTAAAAAGGGGAAAATGTGTTTAAATAGTTTCCTTAAGAGTTAAGAGTCTTTATACTTTTTAATATAACAAAAAAATTATGTATGTAAATGTTATATTTTAATAAAATAACAAATAAACAAAAAATTAATATTTAATTTTTGTGATTTGATTTTATATATTTTTATATAATAAAAAGTTCGAACATATATTTCTAAACTTTTATTAAAATTGTGAATTTTAATATTTAAAAATTTATTACTATAAATAATCTAATTGAGGATAAACAAAAGCATTCACAAAATAGTCCTACGTTACATTAAGTTTCATCAACTTAGTTTAACGTTGCACACTTAATATGCATTAAATTTTACTAATTTTTGGAAATTAAAAAGTGCACTCAACATAATTAGAACAAATAAACATATCTATTAAAATACAAGGTCATATTACAACATTTGAATGGTGAGATAGGACAACCAATTAACATTCTAAATAACACTCATTTAAATTTGTCCAAGGAAGTTGAAGTTAGTTTTTCGGAACTTTAGCATATATCAGTTGCATTTAACTTCTAACAAGATAATTATTAATAATTATAACATAAAATTAAGGCATTTTGATTTATAACCAAACAGAACAACCAAACAGGTGAAACAACTCATTCATTAGTTATCACCATGACTGATATAATTCTATTTACAATTTTTAGATCACAAACAGTCTACTGTATAATTTCATTTCTAATTTTTAGATCTCAAATGACAAAACCCAAAACAATACTGTGAGCATTCAACTTCAACAATTCAATTCCAAAATTCAACCAATTCAAACCGTTAGCTTTCAACAATTCGATTTCCAAATCTATCACCCAACATTCATAAATTCATCATCCAATTCCAATCCAACATAATAAAAAATGTAATAAAGCAGGATAAACTCTAAAACAAAAAAAGCACACCCAATGAAAGTCACTGTACCGGCCGGTATGTTCCATTATTTTGCATACCGGTCGGTATTGAATGAAAAACATCGATATTAACCAGTATTTACGGCCAGTATTGATATCACGATTATCGTTTTGTTTTCCTGTCGGTACAAAACGGTACTTGTAAGATTGGTCATGATGGGTTTTCAAACCTTGGGGGTGATGGATATCGGAGGGACAAGATGGGAAGCAATGGTGGCCGTCAAAATCGTGCTGATGGGTTGAATCTTCATGCTACAGCAAAAGCTACGTCACCACGAATAACTGCTGCAACTTGAGAAGCCATAATTTTGAAGGTGATTTGGTAATGCTTCCTTAAAATGGATTTTTATCGTTCCCGGGGAAATCAATATACCACTATGTCGGAATATTTTACCTGTTTCTCCATTTTGTCCAAATGTTGTTGAGTGATTTCAGGTGGGTGTAGTAGATTTCCTTGTCTGGTATATACTGGTGTCATTCAATACCCTGTGATAGTTTTAACTGTTCAAGAAAGTGCACAACAGGAGAGCCTGTTTTTCCATTTTTTTTGTGTCTGATGGATGTTATTTGCTGATTAATATTCTATTAGAAAGCGCTTGAAATATTCAGAAAGCGCAGATGATCAGGATCACGTGGTAAACTTAATTCCCTCTCTTACGTTATAAGTTGGGAAAAGCAAATGTTCATGGCATTTGGAAGATTTGATGATTCCTGAACATATCCGAGATGGACACATGGAAGTGGTTTAAGTGTTTATGATTAAACACCTAATTGCATTAAATCCCAACAGCACGATGAGATGATTCTTACAAGAGATGGATGAACCAAAACCAAATACAACATTTTACTTTTTTGGTTGTCGCAAGGCTTGTACAAGTGGTGATGCAAGAAGGAACCTACCCATAACATAACAAATGTGCTACAAAACAATCGGTGAAACGTGTCATATATAAACCAAGGGATGGATTTCAGAGCAGTATTAGCAGTTAGATCCACAGGACGACAGCTTTAAGCTTTCAACTGCAGTAAGGATTAGAGAGCAAAATTGCAGGCCTGGACGAACTCCAATTCATAGTCAACATACTTTGTCCAAAGAGGTTTAAATTGGGTCATGGCAATATCGAGCCAGGGCTTCATATTCCCATTGAAGTGTACCACAGCAGCATTGCGAATCTCATCCATGCTAATGCTAGGATTGTATCCAAGCCCCAGCACATGCCATGACTTGTCAAGTGGTTTTGTGGTCGAGTAATATGTGATTAAACCAGGGGGCAACGTCCCCAACTTCCACAAGGTTCGGTTTTCATTCTGCAAACAAAGCATCCCTTGTTAGTTACAATTTTTACAATAACCCTATGTGTAACCATCTTTTGATGGTTTAAAGTCAGAAGGTCCCTTTCCCATAGAGGAAACTATGAACTCCAATAACATAACGATTTAAAGCATTTTTTTTCATACAGTTATATGTATATCAAATAAAGAAATAAAATCGTAAAAGAATTCTACATGCTAATTGCAATCTTACCAGATTCTGCCAATAGTGATACTGCTCTGTGCACTTCTCCCTCCTCCAAGCATCCAAATCAAAGAAGTTCATCCCATAAGCCCAAGCGCAAGCCTTTGGGTTAAACTTCTCTTTGATCAAAGGGTGTGAAAAATTCATATATTGCGCATACCTATGAAACGACCCAAAACAAGTTTCCACAGCTCCATTAACCTTACCATCCATATCAATCTTCCACAATCCTGTCAAATCCTTCTGAACCACAATATCGTCATCGAGAAACAAAATTCTATGCAACTTAGGGTACATCTCAGGCAAATAAAATCTCAAGTGGTTCAAAATCGACAAATACTTGGGGTTCCTAAACTTCATGTTTGTTGTATCCTTGGTTGCATTCTCCAGCTTATTCTCAAAGTAGAATCTCTGCAGATTCGCTGATTCCAATTGTCTAAGGACAGGCACATAAGAAGAGTTCAAGAATTTGTAATCCTCAACTGCTTTCACTTCTACATGTGCCCCATTATAGTCCTTCAATTTGAACATCACCTGCATTGCCCCAAGATTCATTTTATCGGTGACAACATGGAAAACATGTTTCCGTGGCTCCTTTGCATTTTTTACAGCTGAATTAACCACCACCGAAGCTGCGATCACATTGTCAGAGAAAATAGCATAATGGTAAAGCTTAGGATTCTCCAACTCAGGTGCTGGTGGACTCCCTTCATCAGAATACTTTTCAGGATGAGCAATTCTCTCCTCCATTAACCTCATGGCGAGGCAATGCAAGCTCTTAGGTATAGACTTGGCAGCAATCAAACTTGAAAAAGCTCCTTGCTTCTTCGCTTTCGTTAATTGCTCATTAACCGCAAATATGGTATCCTTCAGCTTCTGAATCTTTAGTTGGTTATCAAAACTCTCCTTTGCTTCGGCAATCACTTGCCGTGTAACTTTGATCCTCTCCTTCACTTCCTTCTCGAATTGGCGCAGCGTAGACTCCTCTATGGAAATAGAATCAGACTCGAACAGAGGCCGATAAACGGGTTTGTTAAGAAGATCAGTGTAGTTTCGGGAGAGATCAGCGAAAACCCTAACAAGCTTGGAGTTCTCAAGCTTGAGCTTCCTTGCATAGGAAGCATAGGCAAGTGACAGTGAGCGATGATCATCAGCTTGCTTCCGAATCTGGTCCAATCGGGGCTTCAATGGATCGGATTTCAGCGCCAACACAGATCTTCTTCCCGTTTCAATTCGGTCCCTTGTTGTACTCGAACCCTAACCAAAAAAAAAAAAAAAAGGAATTTTTACTCTCTTCGAGTAACAGAAACTAAACACAAACTCATCAAATTGTAAAAAAAAAAAAAGAAAACGAAAAAAACGAAAACGAACAGATCCAGATACCCAAAACACCGCGTTTTGAGCTTCGTAACAGTCAATAGAGATCTCTGTGTAATTCTCAATTAACAAAGATACGCATTACCAAAGAGATGAAGAAAAAACTTACGGAGTAGCTTAAGTCGGCAGCGGAGTGCGAAGTGAAAAGGATGGAGACGGTGAAGAAGAGGAGGAGCGCCATCGCAATGGCAACAGCGAACGACCGTAAGCTTCGAATGTTTCGGCTCCTGAGGATTCGAGTGTTATGATGATTATGAGGGGAAACATCAATCGCCATATTTACCGATCTGATCTGACAAAGCTATAGCACCGACAAAGTGATGTGTATGGATGCTTTCTTGCTCGCTGTTGAGTTTCGGTTATCTGGCTGGAGAGCGATAGAGAAAGAGAATGGGTGCAAGTGCAACCAATCTGGCGCGTCGGTGGGTTGACGTGCGCATGGTACGATTGAGTATAGTTACTTGTGTACAGCTATGCTGCTGCTTGTGGCACCACTTGGAGACACGCTATCATTTTTATGTTTACATTAATTAACAGATAACATTTAATCAATATGAGGATTTAATTTTTTTTAAAAAAAAGTAGATAATAAAATAAAAATAAAAATGATACCTTTTCATTTATTATATCTATAATTAAAGTAATTGATGCTCTCAACGATAAGGAGCCACATTTATATTACACAATAAATCTTTTTAGAAAGTGTTCAATAAATATTTTTTTTACTTAATTTGTGTGTGTATATATATTATTGTTCTACACCAATGAAAAAATGCAAGCAAATAATATGTCCCATTAAACAAATATAAAATAAAATTTCCTTATTGCTCAAATCAGCTTCTCTAATTAGTTTGATTTTAATGAATAATTGAGAAAGATTTCCTTCACCCCACTTGAAGAAACTTTCTAGTCTAAATAACTTTTTTTATTATCTATTATGTGAAACTATTTAAATAAATATTATATTACATAATATTTTCATAATTAATGCCATGAGAAAATATGAGTTATATTCATTTATAATTTTATTTATTCATGTAGTAGTAGTAGAGGAAGCACCAACTTTAATGTGAGCACGATCATGGTACTTTGTAAGAGATATGGAACTAAAAATGAGTTAAAAATACCGAAAGGATCAATAACAAGTTTAAGAGCAAAGAAGTTTAAAAAAGCGCTTCAATCCTACATAGGCATAAGCCAAATTATAGATAACATGGAATCTCAAGAAACAATGAGGGGCCATTGACTTCATAACTAATCAAGTTGGGTAGAAAGTGCAAGAATACTTTCATTCTTGTTTAATTAATTATTTTAATTTAAAAACATAGCTTTGGGCTACCTGAGATGGACTTTTATTAATTTTCAGCTCATTTAAGTTAAATCTTTTAGGTTTAATGAACTGTATTTTAAAAATATTTGTTTGAGCTTTAGTTAATTTGGTGGGAGGCCCATGTTTAAAGAGGGTTTATTTCTTTTCAAGGGTCATAAACACCTCATAATAAACATTGTTTAGGGATTTTGGATTAATAACTTCTCACGTTGGCTTGACTGAATTCTTTAGGGGAGGATTTTTTGTCTTCTTCTATTGCATCAAAAATATAATTCTTATCAAGGTAATCAATTGTGACGAATTTCTGTTCTTGTTTTCAAATCAACCTTTAAATTTCCATCCACATAATAGATTGGGGGTTCAAACGGATTGTGGATTTCTTTTTGTTCAATTTCTATCCAAAGTTTGTGTGTTTTAGAGGTTTCGGGTTCTTTAGCCTTGAGGTTCTGCATCATTTGGTATAAGAGCTAAGATTAGGATAAATTCTTATATTGCATTTATTTCCTATCATTATTGTTATTTTCATTAGAATTCGAAATTAGCGTTCATCTTATTCTAGTGTTTTTCTTCTTTCTTTATTTTCCTAAATTTGTTCTTTAAATTATCATTGATCTAGTTATCATTAAAAAACACAAAAAAGGAATGAAAAATGAAAAAAAAATTGGTTTCTAACGTTAAAAAGAACAAAAATCAGTTGCTAGCGTAAAATATAAAAAAAAAGGAAAGATTTGATTTGGATAGTGGTAGATCTTGTTTCTATATATATTTTTGGGCAACATACATTATTTCCTCTTATGTACCCATTTTGCCTTCATTATTTTCGATATACTAGTTTCTAGTTTTATGTTCGTCGTCTTTCTTAGATGTTTTTATCGCATTCGTAAATTTTAATTTGCTGTTTGTGAATTACCTTAACTGAAAATTGAATTCTAAAGTGAAATTGAGGATATCAATCTTAAGTGGACAAAGACTTGAGTGTGTAAGCTTGAAAGAGGGTAAAAGCCAAATTTTGAGTGAAACATGAGCAGAATGTCATCTTTTGAGGGAAACACGTTAGTGAATTGTGAGGTTATTTTTTATTGCTAATCATTTCCTTACAGCTTTTTGTTAAATGTCAAATAAAAGAGATGAAAAGGAAACATTACATGAGGAGGATGAAAATGTGCTTAATTTGAAAGTGATGTATAAGGCATTCATGTATGAATTCAAGAAGTTATCTACTAGGATGAATGAAACAGAATGAGAGAATTAATTAAACCAGTAGAATCCAAAACTATAGTAGATCAATTGATAATCACAAGAATAGGGATGAAGAATTGGAAAGAATGTATGACGAGTATGAAGATGAAGTGCAATTTGTAGGGGTAGAGTAAGAAGGGAAGAAAGAGTGGAGAGAAAAGATAGAAATATTAATGTCATCAAGATGAAAATTACACCCTTCAAAGGTAGGAATGATGCTAAAGTGATACTTAGAATAGGAAAGAAAGGTGGACATGATTTTCACTTGTCACAATTATTCTAAAGATAAGAAAGTGAAATTAGCGGTAGTGGAATTATCTTATTATGCATAGCTTGCTGGGATGAATTGGTAAAGAATATGAGGAGGAATAGGGAATCATCTATATCCACTTGGGAAAAGATAAAAAGAGTGACGAAGAAGAGATTTGTGCCACCTTATTACTATAAAGAGTTGCACCAGCAATTACGTAGACTCACACAAGGAACTAGATTAGTAGAAGATTATCACAAGAAGGTGGAGATAATATTTATTAAAGCTAACAAAAAAGAGGAGGAAGAGGTGACAATGGCTCAGTTCATGGGTGGATTGGATAGGGAAATTGCTAATGTGGTTGAGTTACAACATTATGTAGAGATAGTGGACCTAGCGAACATCACCATGGAGGTAGAGAAGCAGTAAAATCAAAGAAGGGCAGTGAAGTCTTTCTCAAATTCCAGCAGCAAATGGAATCCAAAATGGAGTAAAAAAGAAGATAAAAAGAGGGAGCACTATTCAAATTCAAGGAGAAAGGTAATGAGTTAAACAAAGGTAAAGAGAAGAGTACTTCAAGTCAAAAAGGTACTACTGATCCATCCTCTAAACATTTTAAACATAGCGATATTAAGTTCTTTAAATGTTACGAGCATGGTCATTATGCATCTAAATGTCCTAATAAGAAGATTATGTTTATTATGGGTGGTGATATTATTTTTGAGTCTAATGATGGTAATGTAACATCCCGTTACTGCTAGCAAGGGCATTATGGTAATATTGGGTTATACTGATATGTTTCATTGCATTCACTGACTGAGCATGTTACTGGCCTCTAATTATAGAGGAACAGGTTTATTGCATATGCATTTATTCATAGATACATGCATTCATGATTTTCCGACATTTTAATTGTGAGCGTGAATCGATTGGATTGTGAGCTGGAAACTGACTGAATCATGATTGATTGAGAAATTAGGAGTAAGTGGACTCGAATAACTGATCTAGAATAGTCTAAGAGTGATTGGTTATTGATAGCAGCTTATAGGAAATTTTCAGGAAATTCGGGAGAAAATGCCCGGACCGAAAATTTTTGAGAGACAGACTAATTGACTGTATAGTACTGAAAGAATTGTCCAATGGCAAAGGAGAAATTAGAGTTATACTGTTAGGAAATAAAAATGTGGAGCTATTGAAATTTAGAGACTAAAATTTGAACTGGTTTGGAGACCTATGTCTATATATAGCCTAGGTTTGAGATTTGGGGATATTTTCCTAAGGCAAAACGATTTTCTTCTCTTCCCCTTCTCCACGGTGTTCTTCGATTTCTCCATAGGTAAGGATTCTTCGATCTTTTCTCTATGGTTTTCTTCTCATTGTGCTAGGCTAACTGGTTTAGTGTGATTGATGAAGGTTGAGAAGGATTTGGAGTGGATTATCGTTGATTTTTACGGAGATTTACGGTGATTTGTGGACTTGATCTTCGATTGGTAAGTTTCTATGGCTTTAATGTTGTTATTAGTGGTTGTTTCAAGCATTTATGGCATTTATTGGGTTAGATTGAGTATTTAGAGTGTTAATGGAGGGTTTAAATAGCTTTAATGGCGAAAATCGATCGGAGAAGATGAAGGGCGACCCGCACGTCGCGACGTCTGGCGCGGCCTCGCCGCGGCGAGCGCTTGGTTTCGCACCGCGGCGAGCCGCGTAGAGGACGCACGCCGCAGCGAGCGATCTTCTCTTCGTCGCGGCAAGGGGTGTAGGTTGCGGCGAAGGACGGTTTTCTGATTGAATGAGTGTTTGTTTATTGGGCATAACTTATGGTATAGACCTCCGATTGAGGTGACTCTCGGTTCATTACAAACTAGAGAAAGAGGTCTACAATTGAGGATGATTATGAGAGTTAGAATTTAATCTAATTGGTATTGATTTATCGAGATTAAGATCAATTATGGTTCATAGTGTGACCTAAATATTGAATTGAGACAATTGGAGTTTTAATTGGGATTTTCAATCGAGGTTTTGACCCAATGGATAGGGAATTGCTATAGGGGGTATGAATTGAGGAGATTGAACTGAATTTTAGGATTGGATCAAATTATTGTCGATCAATTAAGCGAAGAGATAAAATTGGGCCTAAGAGTTCTAAATTGGGTTTCAGCGCCGGGAAAATCATGAACATGCATTGTACATCATCTCACTGAGACATATGCATTACTGAATTGTTTTATTGAGCATCTAGTAATGGGACTGTATTTTACTGTTATAGAGGCGTCGTTGGATCGTCATTCCACGGACATTGCTGGAACTTCCAGGCAGTAGCTCGGAAGTTACAGGTG
>JANZLF010000009.1:5917129-5927708 GCA_026546835.1 Erythroxylum foetidum | reverse complement strand
GGTAAATGAATTTTGTGTTCGGGCCGGGTAAGTTCGGGTAAATGAATTTTATGTTCGGATCGGGTAAGATCGGGTAAATGAATTTTGTGTTCGGGCCGGGTAAGTTCGGGTAAATGAATTTTGTGTTCGGGCCGGGTAAGTTCGGGTAAATGAATTTTATGTTCGGACTGGGTAATTTCGGGTAACTAAAAATTCGGGTTCGGGCTGGGTAAGATGAATTTTTGTTTGGGTAATTCGGGTTTTACCCGAACAGTACAATTTTGGCCCGATTAGCCCGAATACTCACCCCTAATCACTACAAACTGGTGATTCAATTTCAACATCACTATCCTTGTATTCACTATTTGCACCATGTGAACTTCCTTCTTATCTTCCTATATATTTAGAATGATCACCTTCTTTATTGGAATTCTTTCCACTATCTCTAACCCCATCGACAACATTTTCATATTCAAACCCACTTTGTATATTCTTTGCACGTCTCTTCTCATTTGTTCTTGCATAAACATATTCTTCATCATCAGATGCAAATAACTCCTTATCAACTATGTCATCTCCAGAATAACTATCTTGTATAACAATGAAGTTATCATCTTGCTCCAAATGAACTTGGAACAACCCCTCGTCATTATCGTCAAATACATTGCGAATATCAGAGTCTGATTCTTTACCATTTGTTGCAGGATGCTCATAACCATAATCATAGTATATTTCAACTTTATGATAATTCAAATCTTCCATTTGTTGGAGCATAACCAACATATCCTTGTATTGATGTAAGCTTAACTCCATCAAACTTATGATCGACTTATGTGGAAATTTATTAAACATAGATATTATTCTCTGTGCATTATCTTCGAAAGATCCTTTTAGAACTAGCATGCTAAGTTCATCAAGACCCATATCCTTCTTCATAATCTTGCACCCAACATATTATTATCGTGCCTTTCCAACATTTCACCATAATGAAATTCAAAATTTACCAACATCTACAAATTGTTGGGGGTTTTTAACAATGATGTATAACATAAAACACAAGAAGATAGTTATAAATGGATGTATATACAAAAGTTTAGGCTAAATAAAAATGAGCTAAGGGAAAGTGTGATTAGATACAAAATTATATATATGCCAAGAAAAAAAGGCAACAACTAAGAAATCTCAAATTGGGACAATTAGAAACACTAAAGAGAAGTAAATCATACTTAACATCAACATTATCAACCCATCTTCTAATCTCAAAGTACTTTAATTCTATATACTTTGCATTGTCTCTGTTCTTTGTGTTCTTAAAAAAGAAAATTACATATGAGTCATCACAAAATATTTTTATTGACTCAGGAATATAATTAACAATCTTAACCAGTGCAATGAAATTTTTTTTTACCATTTGGTTTGAAGTCCAACTTCAAAATAAGTTAAAATTTCTGCTTCTAATGTAGGAGTTACGACATACCGTCTACAACTTTTCTAAGAAAATGCACTTCCTACAAACATGAAAATATAGCCTACATGTGACTTTTGATCATCTGAGCTTGCACCAGTAATAGAGCTTGCAAGTGACTTTCTGTGAATCTTCTCTCTAAAAACAAAAGGCGTTTAAAAATCTTTTATATCAAATGATTGATCTGCATCGAGCAATCTTTTTAGTCAGTTTACTTTTGGGTGTGCATTGATAAGAAACAATTATTAGCCCAACCTATGCATTGTGAAAATGTAAAGAAACAAAAGGCACCTCATCTTCGTCTAAATCTATGTATGATCATGAAGATTTGCAAAAATAAACAAACCTACAACAAACTGTAATAAAAACCTAACCTTGATGTGACTGACTGTGATGATAAAGAAAAATGAGCTTGTTGCAATTTGAGAACGAATTGAAAATAAAGGGTTGAGGGCGTCGGGAGAGAGTTAAAAACAAAGAACTTGTTAGTGTGCTATCATGCAAGAGTAGATTCGGGCGTTGCGTAAAATGATTTAAAATTTATTTTTAACAATGATATCGTTTTAGTTATGTAATTAATGGAGGGTTTTCGAAACAAGTGGCAAGTGTGTCAATAAATTTAATGGAGATGTTAATGTTAGGATATAATTAAAGAAATTAAATATTTAATTAATATTTTAAAATTCAGGTTATAATTATATGATTAAACAAATTTTGAAATTTTTTGCATGAAGCCTTTTCTATAGCCTTGTTAACGCGGGGTCCCTCCCACGTAATCGAGAAATCGTATTAACTGGCTTCAACAACCGCCAGCTGTCACCGTACTTTTTGTTATCTTAAAATCGCAGTACAATTGGGAAAAGTAAAGACGGAAAGCTGAACAAATTAGGGTAAAACTTGAAACAAACATGGATATTTTATGACAAGGGGAGGGGACAGTACATTAACGTTATTCACGGCCTTCGAACTACACGTAGGATGAGATGAGACCAGCTTCAACGGGAGCCAATTCTTTCAAGAACGCATGGTCAATGGCAGCTAACGCCCTTTATAAATTGTTAATTCCACAAGTGGTTATAGTAAAAAATGTGGTTAGTCCTCACAGGGTGTGGCTCGATAATTAAGAGCGGGATTTGACTTTAGTTATGTCTCAGGTTCGATTCCATGCTAGTCCCTCTTATAAGAGCTTGAGACAGCTAAAATTTTATTTGTAGATAGAGAACTAGTTAGACCCTCAATGATGAGGTGTGTCCGTTTGACCTATCTATGAGATGGTGTGTCAATTAGACCCTGAGAAAAATGTATCCGCTTAGCTCGTTTATAAAATTTCCTCGAATTAAAAAAAAAAAGTGGCTAGATTAGGCGTTTATGATACCAATTGCTTATAAGTAGTGGCAGTACCCAAAATTTGGTTAATAAATAAAGAAAAGGGACTAGAAAATTGTGCCCCTATTTAAAAACACATGACATTATCTAATAAGTAGAGTGAACGGAGGAAGATTCCTGAAAAGCGGGGGGTGTGTGAGGGAGGGACATTATCTGATTATCGATTACTGGATCCGATGCCCATCCAATCACAAGACGTCGGTGCTCCTCATCACCATTTTTCTTACCAACCAACCAACCAACCGCCTCTATTATTGTTATTAATCTTTCATTTCCTTCCTCTACCCTCCTCATATCCATTTCCCATCACATTCATCCACACCTTTTAGGTGTTTAAATTTTTTGTTCAATTTTATAGAATTTTATTGTGTCCAATAAATCTCAGCCATTTATTTATGTAAATTTCACGTAGATCCTACATAAATAAATACAAATCTCATATAAATGAATGACTGAAATTTTATGAGATACAATAAAACATCATAAAATTAAACAAAAGACTTTCTCCCCAACCTCGGACCTCATTATTCAAATTCAAAATACGTTCAATCCCTTTCTCGCTGGTTTATTTAAATGTAAATAGAAGGATGGTTTCCAAGGGCAATTCCGGAATCATGCCTCAATACATCAGGCGGCAGAGGCACATACAATAGAATCAAACATCATGGAACCCGAAAAATAAAATTGAAACCGTAACCACCGCCACCACAGCCGCCACCTTCGTCTTCGTCTTCGCCTTAACAAAACAAAACCCAAAACCACAACGCGTAAACAAAAGGTGGTAGATGCATGAAGACTCTCTCTCTCTCACACACGCATATGTCTATATATCTCCTCTGTTTATCTCACACCACCTTCTCTTCCTAAAATCCCTCTTCTTCTTCTTCTTCTTCTTCTTCTTCTTCTTTTTTTCCTTTTTCTGATCCTCACCTGGGTTGCCACGCTCTCATCACAAACACCACCTACTACTTCCATTTGCTTTTTCTCTCCAAGGTAAACAAAACCCCATCACCTTATCCTCTTTCATTCTCGCTGGTCGTCTTGCGCTTACGATACACTATTGTACAACAACTAGTATTACTACTACAAGAGACATTTTTGTTTGATGGGCTTCCGATGTTGTTGGGCTTTGTGGTTTATTCTGTTAATTGGAGTGGATGGGGGGCTTTTGTCTTTGGGTGTGTTTTCTTTCATGAAAGGTGGTAGGTTGGTGGGAGTTGACTTGCTTTCCACGGTGAGAGATTTGGAAAATTCTCCTCGACTAAGTCTTCCTGTGTGCATCTTTTGCTGGTTTCCTCTTACCTGGTCTATAATCTTAATCTCGTTTATGCAACAACAGGTCTCCAAATTCTTTTCCTTTTTATTTTTTCTCCAATTAAGAAATTCACGATAGTTTGTGTTGGTCTTTCTTTCTTTGACGGGCCGTTCTGTCACCTTTACCCCGGTTTTTAGATTCTATTGTCTGAACAATTGTTAAAAACATATACAACCGCGTCGTCTTCCCAGATGTTGTACGCATTCTGTAATTGAAAGTGGGGTTATATTCTTAGAGTCCATTCATAACGCTGTTGCCATGTTATATAATTGAGTAAATTGCAGATGTTTTAAACTCATACCAATGGGTTTTGAGGAACCTTTCACGGGTAATCGTTAGTTTTTGTTAATGTTTTCTATGCTATAATGTTTAAGTTCCAGTGTATCAGCTTAAGTCCCGCGACGAAGCTAACCAACCGCTTGTTTTCAGAGATGTCTTTTATTTGTTTTAATTTGCCTTCCGCCATGTGCATAGTGATCTTTTTGATCGGTCTACTTGTTCGTTAACTCTCGAACTTTTTTGCGACTTGATGGAGTGTCATTCTTATGCTTTTCCCAAAAGGGACTTATAAATTACTGTCTTCCATTTGAGATGTATGATTTACCCTGTTAAGGTTTATGCTAATTTTAACGTATCAATAACTCAAGTGGCTTTTCGCTTTAGGACCGTGAGAATTGCAATATCATATTTTCTTTATTATTCTCTTGTATCGTTCTTGTCACTGCAATTATAAGTTGGTTTAAGTTTGAGCATTCGTCAAATTTTGTCTGCCTGCTTATGATCTAGGAACAAAGTGCTAAATTCTCCAAGTGATCACAAACTGAGGGAAAGTTCTATAATTCAACATGGTCAGCTTACGAAGGAGGAAACTTTTGGGGCTGTGTGCTGGTGAGCTTCATTTTGGAATATGTGCTTCGTACGCATGATTGATATAATTCTTCTATTACTCAAATTGTACAGGCCTGTTTAAGTTGTTTTTGGCATATGGCTTAGCAGCAGTTATCTATAAATGTTCTCGCATATCCTTTTGCGTTGCTATTGTACCAGTTCATATATATTTGAGTAGGCAACCTTGAAATTCACAAAGTCTGCTAGTAAATTAGTTTTTCTTTCCTCCAAACCGTTGATCCAGTCAGATGGTTCTGCGCATGACCTCGACTTACCAAAACTAGCTGGCTTTTTGCAGGCAGAAATTCTTTCTTGAGTCTGCTCCCTCGATTTTCAGAGAATGGAACTGCTCTTGCAAGTGCCACCCAGAATGCCAAGTCTGTTAGCGTCCATCCCCTGCCATCAGATGATGGCAACCACCCAAGGGAGGTAAAATATCTCTGATCCACTTTTCTTGGATATTTCGTGATAAACGTTATTCAATTCAATATTATTTGAATTAAAGTATCAGCTAAGGCTTTAATGGGCTGTCGTTATAAGAGTTATACAATCTCGATTCTGCAAAGTTCTGGGATTTAAGAATGCCATCAAGCTCTGTCCTTTTGACATGGACTTTATTTTTATTGGCATAAAATATCATCCACCTCTTTGCTTTTTCGTTTATTTTTTCTCATCATAGCTAATTTAAGGGTATCATGCTTTTTCCTTTATGCAACGTCCTGCATGGATTCTAACTGATACGTTTCATTCAAGGCATGGTTATAAAGTTAGAATTTTCTACCTGGTAATAAAATGGATTTAACATGGTGATCCATCATGATCTTACTCATCTTTGTCGAAACCACTTAGGTTTTGCCAATCTTGACACAAGTGAAACATGAAAAGCTGCAGAATTCTTAAAGCCTTTGACTAGCTTTTAGATTACTTTAATTTATGTTTTCTGATTCTATTACCGTTGCCTGGCAGGAGGCCCCTACCAAGCTTGGAGCTAGTTCCTCAAGTTTGTCTACTTCTGGCTCTATAAAAGAGCAGCTGGCACAACCATATCCAGGTTTGTAAGTGGAGTGAAGTTGTCTTATTTTGTGTTTCTGAAAGATGCAAAACTATGCAGTTGTATTCATTTGGCAATAAATCGATGTTTGGTTTATCCTAGAGAAACTTGTGAAAAATGTAGCATATGCTACCATATCTTACGGTATTTTATATTCACTAAACATGATAATATTCAAGGGTATATAAGTAGTAAAAATTACTGTTCATTTTGCCAATGGTGGAAAATCTGTAAATAGTAACAATCAATGATCATTTTGACAATAATTGATCCAAATTTAATTCTTGTAAACAGACTTTATATTCTACTCGTATTAAAAATTTTAATATAATATTAGAATAAATTTAGTCAGAATTATTAATTTTTCAATTGTCCCAAGAGCTCAGTCCGCTTACTCTTATCAATGCACTCTACTCCGTATCCATGTTAAAAATTGTAGTTTCAATAAACGTCATTATCATGCAAAAAGAGTTATACTTTTCCAAGAAAGTTAGCAATGAAGGGGAAAGATTTCACTGCATCCACTTTCTTTGAAACTGTGGGGGCCACTTTACTGCATAAACTAACAATTTATTAATAGCCTGGCTTTAGGATCTTTATTGAAACAAGTGCTTCAGCCTTGAGTTGAAAGTCTATATTCTTGCAGCACAGCGTATTTATTAAAGTCGATATTTATTTGCGATATTGAATCAAATGCTTCAGTTAACACGGTCGTCTGAGCTTATTATTTGCCACCGTGATTTTTGCAGGGCAACCAATTAAACGCAGAAAACGTCATAGGAGAAAGCATGTTCAAAATCAAGAACCTTGCTTAATGAGAGGTGTTTATTTCAAAAATATGAAATGGCAAGCTGCAATTAAAGTTGACAAGAAGCAGATCCACTTGGGAACCGTTAGTTCACAAGAAGAGGCTGCT
This sequence comes from Erythroxylum foetidum, assembly GCA_026546835.1. Lineage (NCBI taxonomy): Eukaryota > Viridiplantae > Streptophyta > Magnoliopsida > Malpighiales > Erythroxylaceae > Erythroxylum > Erythroxylum foetidum. The sequence continues at coordinate 5,920,708 of JANZLF010000009.1, read as the reverse complement.
CGCTTGTATGACAGGTGATAGTTTGAAATTCAGTTGCTTTAACAGGAATATTTATTCAGCATTAAGTTCCTGAGACCATAAATCATGAACAAGTGCAATACTTCTAAATCCATTTTAAGTCCTGAGACATATTTATGCTGAAAAGTATGGATACATCTTTTGCATCATATTTTCCCCTGATGTGCAATGATCTTTCTTCTTCTTCTTTAGAACAACAATGGCCATCCTGATATGCTAATAAGCTTCTATGTACCTTATTCTGGACTATGATCATGTGGCAATATCCTACAAAGATTATAAGCTTGCATTCAGCTGTGCTAACGTGCTAGTTTTCAATGCAATGAGTAAAACAGCAAAAGTTAGATTGGTGACATTCTCAGGATTTTAATCATCCATGATTGGAATTGGATCATGACTTAGTTTAATACGGCAGATGTGATTCACGTTAGGCTGGCCAAGAGAGAGTATGATCACGCAGAGAATATGGGAACAAGAAATGTTAAGACTGGAATTCACCATCTTAATTCGGTGTTGGGATTTTAAGAATATTTAACATACTGAAGATGAAAGGGGTTTTTGTTTATTATGATTTCTGGCATAATAGTTACATGATTCTGATGGATAGAGATCATTGGAAAATGGAAACTAGAAAACAATCAATAAGGTCGACTAAACTTTCTCTTGTTGTGTGATTTTAAATCTTGAAGCTTCAGGCGAAGGTTTATGTATCTGCAGGGCTGCGTTTATGTGTGGAAGGGAACCAAATTTTGAGCTCTCAGAAGTGGAGAAGGAAGAACTCAGGAAATTCAAATGGGATGAATTTTTAGCAATTACACGCAGTGCAATCAATAACAAAAGTAAAATTTCAACCATGGTATGCTTAATTCTGAGTTATATCCATGGTATGCTTAATTTTTTGATCGTTAATAATTGTATCAGAGCACAAGAGAAAGATTGGAGCAGGGACTCAGAAGGGATCTGAACTTAGGTTGCAGAGAGATGACTGGGATATCAAGCAAGAAATCGATGGCTCAGCTTCAGAAGATATGGAGCCAGATTCTTCAGACTCATAAGTACTCTGGTTGCATGATCTGAGCGTGATTATGACCGCCATAACGGCTTGTCAGCCTCCAATTTTTGGTGTGGAATATGCCCTTATTAGAGCAAGTGTAGAATTCCATCTCTCATTGAGCCTAGATGTTTACAGTTTCAACTCAAATAATGCCTCCGAAAGTGCCATATTAGATGCACTCTTAGCAGCAAACCTTCATACACGGGTCTGTTAAATACACTAAGCTTTGTGTAGCATCCACATCATTGCATAACATATCTAAATTGTATATCCTACCGTGGCTACTCTAATTACTTTCATATAATTCTTGGTAGTAGGTGAATAAACTACTTAACGTATTTTTTACTTCACACTCAAGTGGTTTGAGATGGGGTCCATAACGTATTGATTGCAAGGGTTTATTTAATATGAATTAAAAGGCTGGTGATACGAAAAAAGTTGTCTAAACTGAGGGTTTTGTCATTTTTATATTCTTAACAAGATTTCTTCATTCCAAGAGATAAGCAGCTAGTCAAAAGAAATCAAATTTGGTGACTCGAAAAGAAAAGCCAATATGATCCGTGTATAAGACCTGACTATTTAAGTTGTTGCTTTAAAACCAACAAAAACATCACACAACATACATGAGCACTTTAACTTCTCAAAGATCATTCAATAAGGCTTGAGAAAGATCAAATAGACTAAGCTTAAAGCTAATACAGGAGACAATAATAGAGAATATCAAGTCAATGATTCTTAAAACTGATAGTGGTACGAATTTATAGATTCTATTCAAAGTATGACATTAATTCTTAGATAATTAATGGTACAGCAATGGCTACATTAACTACTACTAACTTTGATGGTTTGTATACCATGCTTGAGCATGTTACTAAAATGATAAATATAGCAATAAGATTGCGATCCAAGAGATTTAAGTGAGTGAAATTTCCTTATGCAATTTATCATAAACTTTGTGTATGCTCAATATGGTCCATTCCAAATAAATTGCAATATTATAAAGGGTAAAAGAAATGTGACATAATTGCAAAGAAAGCTTATTCAAGAAAAAGCAAGGCTTAAGAAAGAAGGAATTCATATAGTTAATCTCAAGATTCTAGTAGCTAAAAGGAGACCAGGAAAGAAGGAATAAGAGGACAATAGAGGACCACAAAAGGTTAATGTATCATCTACACAAACCCACAAAAAGGAACAAAAAGATGATGAGTATCTTTTTTGTGGAAAGGCTGGACACTATTGGAAGTTTTTCTTAACATGTAAGGCAAGGTTTAAAAGGAAAGGTATGACTAATGCTTTTGTATATTTTTAGTCAATTTAACATAATTTTCTTTTAATATTTGGTGAATTAATTTGAGTTGCATCACTCATATTCAAATATAATGCAAGGACTTTTTATGACCCAAACCATAAATCTAGATGAACATTTTTTTTTTTGTATATGGGTAATCAAATCAAAGCTCAAGTTGAACCCATCATAAATTATCATTTAATTTTAGATATTATACATTATTTATATTTTTAATAGTTATTATAATTTCTACCATTTCTCAAATTTTAATTTCTTTCTCTAAACTTGATACATTTGGATATTCCTAAGTTTGGAAATGAGAATAATCCTTTTTATTAGTTCTAGTGTTCTTTGTGATGATTTATACAAATCTAACCTTGAGAATCCTTTTATCGAGACTTTATTGACCTTGCACCATAATGTTGGTGTTAAACATGGTCTAGTGGATGAAATTTTAACGTAATTATGATATAAACGTTTGGGTCGCATGTCTGAATAATGTAAAGATTGATAAAGAATGGAACTCTTCCTACTTTGGATTTTACTAGGCTTGGTATATGGGTGGATTGTATTAAGAGAAAATACATAATTAAGAAAGCTAGCAAAAGAAGCATACAACTTCTTGAACTTATAAACATAGATATATCTGGGACTTTTGATGTTCACATTTTAACAGAGAAAAGTAATTTATCACCTTTATTAATGATTTTAATGTTATTGATATGTTTATTGGTTTCATGAGAAGTCTTAATCTATAAATCCCTTATATTTGTTGCATGAGAAATCCCAATCTATAAATCTCTTGTAAGTCTTTATTGATAAGGTTGAAAGACAATTAGATAAAAAGGAGAAATTTGTCAAGACCAACAGAGTTGGTGAATATTATCGAAGGTATAATGAAATTGGAAAACTTCCTATCCCATTTGTTAAGTTCTTTGAGAAACATAGCATATGTTCTAAATACATAATGCTCAACACATTAGAATAAAATGACATTGCAGAAAGGTGATGTTAATGAACATACACATAATTCCTTTACAGCCAGTTTGGTTTAATCATTGGAATAGATAAGGAATAGAATGATTATTCTTAAGAATAGAAAAGATAAGGAATATAATGGAATGAGTATTACTTTGTTTAGTTTATAGTTAAAGAATTTATATGCCAATGTTTGGTTTGAAATATAAACTTAGAATGACAAAGGAATAACTAACAAAAG
>JANZLF010000009.1:5844654-5862108 GCA_026546835.1 Erythroxylum foetidum | reverse complement strand
CATTACTTAAGCCCATAGGCCCAAGCCCATTCACTTCTTCTTCCTCCCTTCTTATTTTCCTCTTTAAACTTCTCAAGCCCACTAATTCTTTAAGCCCATCATATTCTCTCTTCCTTTCCTACCTCATTAAGGCCCAACTAACACATTTATTCTCATTAACTCACCACCTAACTCCTTAATGCTATCACATGTTAATTAATATCAACTCAATTAATGCCAACCTAACTTACTCAATTAATCTAATCATGCTTAATTTTTTTAAAAAAATTTGGGGCTAACATAAGGAGTTTCAGTTATCATTTAAATTTGATTATCTAGGTTAAAATAACATTTAACTTAAAGTATCTATTTCCTCTCTTAGGGCACACATGTATATCTAGTTGTGCAACTACCACTTCTTAATGATCAATTTAACCTAATCAAATTCAATAAGAATATTTAATCTATTTGGCTATCACTAAGTCTATGATACTTTCAATCTTTAGCACTAAGGTATTTATTTCCTTATGGACATATTATATTTTACCTCTGGGTCCTTCATATAATCCTTAAGATGGAATTTATGATGGCTATGCATAAACTCAACAATAAGAACAAAGAGAATAAATTCAACTAATTAAATAATCAATTCATATATAGATAATTGAAGATACTTTTCATGCTACATCTCTATCTTAACAAGGTTTATATCCACCAAATATAATAAAGTCATAATGCAAATAGTTTAATTTCAATATAGAGAAAATAGTAGAAGGAAAGATGAAGACAAGTTGTCATCATCTCCTCTAATCTTGCTCTAACTTCTCGTCCAATACCAAGAGAAACTAAAACCACAAAAACAAAATAATAACGTGGCTCTCAAACACCTTCCAAAAGCCTCCTATTTCAATCATAATACAACTGTTTATGGTTAGGATTATAAAATAAAGTCCTAGAATACTTAAAATAGAGAAATAATAAATCCTCGTAAATTTTTCATAATAATCATCATCAAAATAACATTATCACTAATGTCAATTTTGTTCTGGAACTTTTATGTATCACAAATAAACAATGCCAATTTTATTTTTAAACTTTGTTGCTTAAAATTAAGAAGAGTATGGCAACATTCTAGGGTCAACTCTATCATCATTTTTAATCTTTTTATTAACTTTATAGACCTTCGTAAAAGATATTTGCTTGTCTTTGTGCATATTTGGCGCATGTTATGTCAGATTTTATTAATTCTCAAATTCTTCAACATCTTTGGGCTATAATTGACCTTTGATATGTCCTTATAAGGTGTTACTCATTCATACAAGTGTTTGCAATTTAGGTGAGCTACTCTCATCATCTTCTTATGAAAGTGAATTTACCATTTTCTTAAAAATCATATAATCTCCACTACTACAATAGATCTGGACAAGAAAAAGAAAAAAGAAAAAAAGTCTTAACTAGGATTATAGGGCCAAATGGTTAAGTAGGTTAACTAAAAAAAAGGTATAAGAGAAATAAAAATATTTACAATTAGTAGAGCAATAACAAATAAATTAATAAAAACCCAATCCTCCCTCTACTAACTCCTTATATTCTTGTAACTGCCCATTTTCTTTCTTTCTTTTCAAGTATAAGAATCTATGTAATAAATATTCAACACTTTATCTTCTCTTTCATTTTCTTCGAACCTTTTGAATTAGCATAAGAATCCAGTGTTTCCATCTTCTCTTTTATATACTTTGTTAATTCTCCCGTACTTATTTCTAGTATCTCAATCTAAAAAAAGTATCAAAATATAATTAAAAGCTCTATTAATAAGGAAATATGAAGTAAAAACCTGTTTTTATTTTTAGGCTCAATATTCTTTAGGAAAGAATTTTCAAAATTTTCTTGAATTTTAAATTATGCTCAAAAGGCTTACTAATAGATTAATGTATATAAAGATATGCAATTCAACTCAAACTCAAACTCAAATCTTAAGTGCCTTTATCATTTAACACTTGCTCACATCTTATATGTAATCTTAAAAGCTCAAGAAATTCAAAATCAAAGAAGGTATCACATTTGACAAAAATAAATATGCAAGAAGGCTTAAATTTCTCATAGGATCACTTTAGTCAAATGAAAGTATAATCACTTAACAAAATTAGTTTCCTAATAATTATAAAGTCAATATTGCATCACAATCAATTGATCATATTATGCATCTAATTTTCTCCTATGAATCTCAACTAAGAATTGTGTATAAACTCATGCCATCAGCTTAAAGCTAGTAATAAGCAATCATACATATAACCTAAAATAAAGATAAAAATACAAAAATCTTGAAAATTTTCAAAAATCAATAAAATTTGATTAACACTATCAAATCTATTCTACACCCCATATTTAGAATAACATTATCCTCAATATAATGCAGTAAGAGTAAAATAAAAAGAAGTTTGAAAAACTCCCTAAATGCTTGTACAATTAAACTGAAAATTTTCTATCATGAACCATTATATTGTACTCAAAATTTATCTACCATCTAGATCTTAGAGGCCTACAAATAATAAAATTCAAAATTTATTAAAAATTTTGAAATTCCCAATTCAATTAACTAAAAAAGTTTTAGTTTAATAATGCATAATTAGAAATATCCTAAAGATCCTAAATGTAACACCCCACTCTTATAGAGCATATTCTCGAACAAACCAATGGTATTCGACAATACACTCTACAAGGGTGGTGTACTAGGATAGTCAATAAATCATAACAATTAAAAACTTTTCACGCATCACCCGCATATTTCGAAAAACCAATAATCAATTTCAGCCCATTTTATTCAAAAGCATTTTTAAATCACAATTGTTACAACCATTATATATATATCATCAAAAATTCAGCAGTCACTTGGGCCCATTATAGATACAAAGCACTTTTAGTCATAATGTTATTACATTACAAAATCATTCAAATACACGTTGTACAATACTTATGAATACAAATTTTGATACAAAATAATGAAATACATATGCAGATGTGAATTGATCCCGCCCTTTATATGTTACTCGAATATAGTGGCTAGACTCCAATTTGTCTAACTGTAGGTCTTAGCTAAGCCTGAAAAATGATGTTGCAATTTTGGGCTGAGTTTTACGAACTCAGTGAGCGAACTATCCTCGATGGCTCACTCATATCACATAACAACACAGTTCATACTTCGATTTCACATACACTCCATGTCATCATATAATACACATCATTTCACCAATAATCATATAACATCACATAACACTTTGACCACTTATTTTCCATTTCACATTAAGAGTAGTCAAATAATTCATTTCGATTATTTAAAACATACATATCAATTTTATATGCAATGCCCATTAGATTCACTTTCATTCATTACATTGTTATGACCGAGTGCCTTTTTAGTGGCTCATATCCCTTGTAGATACTAGGTTTGTTTAAGATATTTTCCTATGTCCCTTATAGATACAGTGGCTCTTGTGTATATTATGAGCTTTAAGCTCTTTCAGACTAGTCACTCTGATCGCAACTACCTTTATGTTATCATGCATTCATGTAATGAAATGCATCAAATCACATAAGATTAGTCAGTCAATTTATTTCACTTTACACAATCAATTTCACATATCATTGGACCTAAGTCTAGCATTTAACAATTATGTTAAGAATCACTTATTCGACATTCACCAATAATGTTGAGTATCACTTATTCATTCAAACTCACATTCAAGGAGCACTTTTAATGATTTTTACATACATCAGATGCTTCGGATATTTATTGTTAGGAATCAACACATTCAAATCAATCATATCAGTAGAAATTCAATACCGAAATTTAAAACAAAACAAATAATGAATATGAGACCATTTAGGTTGACTCACAGTATGCTCCAAACTAGCATTAGCTTTCATGATCTGAAAACGTCTGGATGTGGACGTTAGATCCTATATATCAGCATCATGTAATACATATACTGCACACACATTATTAATTGCACAATCACATAAACATTCAATTTTACATATATGTAAATGTGCATAATGCATGCCCAATTTGACTATTCCAAGTATGTTCCCTTAATCACATCTCTTGATCATTCAAACCTTATCATTTTTATATTTCTATATTATTCTTAGGTTTACACCTCAAAAACACTTGGTTATTCTAATATCATAATTTGATTACTCGTTATTTCTTTTCTAGCATTATTTTCTCTCATAATATCCAATTCTCATTCACCTTTACTTAACACATATTACTCAACTCCTTTAAATCACAACTGTAATCATGTGAACATCTTCAATCCCATTACACTCATGCCTTTGGTACTTTGATATCAAGAATTCATTCACTAAGTTATAACCTTAATTATCACCTTATACATATCACACATTTAGTCACTTAATCCAAGCATCATTCCAGCTTTTCTCAAAACAGATTTTCGGGTCATTTTTTCATGGAAATTCTGACAAATAAAATGAGGTATTTAGGCAATAAATCCTTCTATTTTTTTAATGTCTTAAGTTTCTAATGATACCAATTTCATGTAGTTTGGTTTAGTATTCTGCAAGTTATACCTAAAATACTACAGATTGTTCCCAAACTGTGATAACACACTGTACTCAACTTCAAGCCAAACTTTGAAACCTTTAAAGATAGAATTCAAATTCAATTCCTTCATAAAAATTGTAGCCACACGTCTCTAGTTTAATAAAAACTTAAAATAATCCCATATAGATATCTAAAGGTCAATATATGGCCAAATTATAGACACCTATTCAGTGAAAACACTCCTTTTAACATATTCTAGCACACTTCATCATTATTATCTGAAACTCATCAATCAACCATTTACCAATCCTTTCCTAGTGAATTCATATGACAATGAATTCTGGTATAGAGTAAGTAAAATGTGTGAGGAGCTTGTGGTTCAAATTTCAAGTCAATCGGAGGTCCGAAGAATAAGTTATGGTCAAAAGAGTGAAGTGTGTTGAAAGTTGTCAAACAGCAATGCACCTTCACTGATCGTGCTTTTGCACGATCGTGCAATCGCTTGGCAATCCCTCTCTGTCATGATCATGCTTGTGCATGATCGTGCACTACCTAATATTCCTCTCGTGCACTACCTAGTGTTTCCTTACTCACGCATCATCAACTTTCTGTATATGTCATCTTCATTTCCACTTTCATTTTACTTCTAATTATCACCTTAATTCTTCCCATTTCAAGACAACACATTACTCCCTTTTTCATTAGCTTCAAACTCATTTTAAATCATCACTATAACACTCAAAAAGATACAAAGTGATACACTAAGAAAACAGAACATAAAACCCATCCATTTATCTATCAAAATTTTCCGCACTTTTTCCCACACTATCTTTAATGATCATTCTAACTCAAATCATCTCAACAAGAACTTATGAAATATTGATCTTCATATATGTAAAGGCAAGAGATGAACATATCCAGGTTTTCTTATTTATGTTTTAGCATATAGATATTACCATTTAATGATCATTTAACGTTTAACTAACGTCAAACATGTTTCATGTAACAAATCATGAAGGGTAATGCTTTATACTTACTTGTTTACTCCAAGATCTTCAAATAACACTTAACCCTAGCTTCTCCAATATCATTCATTCATTAACATTCAAAGATAGTAGGGTTGCGTCTTGAAGAAGACAACAAAGCAATAGTAGCAAATGAAAGGTGAAAGTAAGCTTCAATGTGGATGGAGTGAGAAGTGAGTATCGGGGATGGAGACAAATAAAAAAGATGAAGATGAGAGAAGATAATGAAGAGAGGAGTAAATAGCAAATGAAAGACCAAAATAAGAGTGTGTCTTTCACTTAATAAAAATCGTGGGTTAAGACAAGTGGTGTGGCAAGTGATGCTTGTCACTGTCGCTTTCTCATGGTCCTCTATTGGTCTTTTAATAAGCTAGTCCATTTATGTCCCATCCAATTGACTCGTAATTTTAAATGACATATGTTAATTATTAAGACACATAATCCATAATTCATATAATAAGCACATTAAAACAATCATTTATATATGGAAAAATGTTAAATGAGTGCATGAATAAATCATCATAATCTGTGCAAAATTCAGGCTCATGTGTGTGTATGCTAGCATTATGCATGAGTATGAAATGCATTTTTCTAATTTCTCATTGCTATTTCTCATTTATAGAAATCTAAGGTTCTAACCCTTAGTATAGAAACGGGATGTTACACTAAACCTAGTTACATGCATATCTGTTGAGCCAAAGTCACTGGAGAGGTGGAGGCAATGGTGGAAAATGTTATAGGGAAGCCCCCATAAAACTTATTATGGCACGCATCTCTACAACATCATTAAAAAGGCTATCAATATATGATGTCAATTTTTACATCATTACCCTCTGTTGCCTAGCAATTATCTCGATCTCCTCTTCTCACTCCTTAACATCTTCATCATTTTCATCATTTTTCCCCTCTTACCCTAAGTTGTTTGGATGCCTTATGGCAAATATGTATGGATTAATCCACTTATTATACTCGCAAGTGTATCCAAACAATCTATTCCAATAATCATAAATATAATTGGTCACTTTAGTCTTCTCAACCCCAAAAATGGAAAGGTCTATTCTTTGGTTCTCCAAAATTTGACTAATTAATACTGAAAATATAAAATTTTTATCTTGTGACCCATATCAAATCACATTTCTAATGGATTGCATCATTAAAGATGATAATTAGACCGATGGTGCATCACTTAAACCATTGAAGAGTAGGTTCAATAGGAAAAAATCAATGGTTTGAATATGGTTTAACCTGTTAGAATGATGCTACATATTAAGGCTCAAAACATAAGCCATTAACTAAGCTTATATATTTAGGTGCTTACATAAGTAGTGCATTTGTCTAACATAATAAGTGATCCCTAATCTAAACCTATACCATGCAACACTTAGGTTCCATTCGTTATGCCCTGACGACCTCCCACTATAAAAAATTAAACTTTTACCTTTTGATGGTAGCTTAAGATTAAGATGATCCTTAATTATCTCTTAAAAAATAAATACCTTAGTACTTTAGGTATAAGAGAAAATGGCCAATAGTTTTGGTTTAGGATTCTCCTCTATGATGACATAAAACTCCTTTATCACATCTAGGTAATACTTTCCTAATAAACTTAATAAATGAACTCATTGCAAAATTCAAAGCATGTTTTAAATCTTAAAAGACCTTATCAATATTTAGGATTATGGTTTTTTCAATGAACATATGATTGTTGTTGTAACATCCCGTTACCTGCACGGAGGCTAGAATAGTAAATAAGAGTGTTCAATGAGAGCTTAAAATTAGCATTTTCATGCTCATGCATAAAATGACATACACATACACATGAATAGTGAAATTGTTGTACATGAAAATAATTGTACATGCATTCATGAATAATTCCGGGCATATTTGGACTAAGTTGTGATTTTTGGGAATTTTTGAGAATTTGAATTTTGTTTGTATTGGAAATTTTATTGGTCAGTGGAATTGTAGTATTTTGAATTTTGGTGAATTTAGGATTTATTTTCAGAATTTATAGAGAATTATGGATTTTTATGAAAAATAGGGAACAAGGAATCAAAAGAATATTTGGAGATAACTGGATTGTAAAGATGAGAGTTAAGGGAATTAGTTCAAAAGAAACTAAGTTAGAACTTAGACCTTAGAAAGTGACAAGTGTCACTTAAAAAGTTGCCTTTATAATTTTTTTTCTGATAGTGAGTTAAGATACTAGAGAGTAAACAGAACTAAGTTATATGTCTAAGTCCTTTCTTCGTAGTCACATTCTTCAAATTTTCTTCAAACACATAGAGTTTTCCATCACAATCCTTCGGAGGGATTTCTTTTCTTTTTCTTTTTCCTAAACCAACCTTACCTTGCAAGTGGTTTCTTTTGCCTTAAGAAAAACTAGAAGTTGGTTAGTATTCACAGTGGTTTGCGTAATTTTGTATGGAGTTAGGGCTTGAAGATAGTTGAAGATTTTAGAATATTTAATAAGTAAGTATTGAGAAAATCCTTTAGAGTTTTGGATTTATGAAATGAATTTGATGAATTCGCTGTCATCTTCATGAACATGGGGTTTAAATATATATATTTATGAACACTATGTTAATGGAGTGAAAGTATAGATATAATGTTAGTTCAGTATTTGATGATTTTTACTGATCAGATGTTGTAGAAATGAGTTTTAGAGTTTGAAATAGAAATGAAAAGGTGTATAAGATGAGTGTAGGAAATTAAAGAATGGAAAGGTGGCATGCTCTGTTTTTTTGTTTCTTCACCGTGTATATATATTATACGTGTGTGTTTACGTGAGTAAGTGAATGCTTAGAGATTGATCCAGAAAATGGTTTTTGAGTGAAGAGTAATTGTAAAATGATGGACTAAGATGTGAATGAGTGTACAAATGAAGGTTGAGAAGAAAATAATGAATGTGATAAAAAGCTGAAAATGTAGTGAATGGTGTATGGCAGAGCATGAAGAGTCAACTATTGATTTTTGTTTTTCCTGATGGAACTTGGTTAAAATTTTCATTTTAGAGGTTGTGTGAATTGTGGTGAATGAGTTTAGTGAAGTGGAGTATATTAAAAAAATTTTGTGCTGAGTTTTATATGATTGAGTGCTCTAGCATGCCGCCCTTACGGGGTATCTACTCGGATCTCACCTAAGATGTCGGGCACGTGTCTTGCGAGAGTGGGGTGTTACAGTTGCTCCTCTTATTATACCATTACTCGTTCTCTAAATTTGTGAACCTTGAAATTTTCTTTAGAGGTACTGAAGAATAAGTAGGAACTTTACTCCTCTTAGCCTTTCTCTTATATCTTAGAGGCATCCCTTCATACTTAATTAGTCAACACAACAAATTTTCACTCCATAAATTGTCACCTTAACAAAACTTTTTCATCACTTCCAACATTCACAGAAACCACACTATAACATAATATTTATCACAATATATCATAATCAACACAATTTCTTAACCCAAAGCCAATATTTTTCATAATTTTACAATATTCGTCAATATTCCACAAGTTTGTCCAACTCAGATTTAATACTCAACTTCAATGTACAACTACTATAACCTTAAGCCAATATTTTTCATAATTTTACAATATTCGTACACACTCCATAAGTTTGTCCAACTCAAAACTTAATACTCAACTTCAATGTACTAATACTATAACCTTAATGTTGATGAAATCAACTTGGACTATGTAGAACCCAAGATATATGCTCAAAATCTTTGAGAAATTCTACAAATAAAAATACTCAATTTTCTCCCCCTATATGTAGAAACTTAATGTTTAAAGGATAATTTGATGTTTAAAAAGAAGAGTTTTATGTTTTAAGAAAGGATTTAGTGTTTGAATGGTTAAATTTGGTACTTGAAGTAAGAGATTTGAGGGAAATTTTGACTTGATAGGTAATAGGAAGGAGAAATTTAGGGTTTTTGATATATGTCTAATTGTTGATATATTTAATCATTTACACTTAGCGATTAATGATACCAAAATACTTAAGATACTCACTTTAATTCATATATGATTATAGGTATAATTTATAAGCAAAGAAGTTAAAGTGAGTCAAAGGCTTTATATTTTAGTTGTTGTCTAAAGATTCATATTCACTTATCTTCGATAAACAAAAATGATAAATATTGCAGCAAGAGAAGATAAGACAAAACATAAAACTCATGGAAGAGGGATGCTAGAAATCAACACTCACAGTTGGCATATAACTAGAAAAATAAAGGAGTACATGATTGCATGTTTTTGCATGAAATTACACGAATTTAATGGTTGATAAAACAAAGGTGGCCAACCAAAGGAAACAGTAGATGACCAAATGACAACACAGAAGTAAGACAACTTAGGACTAAAATGACAACCCTTTATGTGTGACCCAGGAAATTAACAAGTCACAATCAGTTGGTCATGTGTACGCTGGGTTAAATGTAGTGCTAAGGAGCAAAAGCGAGAGAGGGGGGAATTAAGGCTATAGTGGCGTGGACCAACGAAGGAGACATTTAATCGTCCCATCAAATGTATAGTAGTAGGGGTGAGAAGCGTGTGTGCATTTTATACAAAACGTTGCGCACAACGTAGAATGCGTTTTGATAAAACACACAGTAAAAGGAAGCATGGTGCAGTGTGCGAAGAAGAGGTGAACAGTGTGCTGGGACACTCAATTAAATTGTCCCATTAACCTACAGTCATAGTAGAGGCTAGAGGCGTGTGTAAAGGTCTACGTTTAATGCAGATTTTCTACATTAAACATAGACGAGGAGTTGCGTGCGTACAAGGAGGGCTGTGAGGGTGGTGAAAGGCAGCGAACAGTTAATTGGACACCAAGTTTATTTGTACAATCCAAGCAACAGTGAGGAGAGCAGAAGGTGGCCTGGAGAGAGAGGTGAGACATAAATAGTGCGTTGGACACAAAATATAAATTTTCTCGTCGATGAATAGTAAAGAGTAGAAGCTTGGATAGTAAAGGAGAAACAAAGGGGTTTTGATAGGGTTATTAATGGGGGATGAAATATTTTTCCAGAAGAGACTTATGGAAGGGTGACGTCTTAATGCCGGTTCGGAGGCGACATTGAAGCCAATGACCTAGGTTAAGTATTTTTTAATTATTTTGTTGTTTCTTTCTCTCATTTGGAATTGATCGTATTATCCTATGTTAATTGATTTGGATATTGTGTATGGATAATCAAATTTTCATTATTGTTTGGTTATTTGTGCATGAACCCATAAGGTATTGTGAGATGATGATTTTAATGCATTTATTGAATCGTTAATTGCAAACGCATTGCTAGAATTTCGATATAATCCGTAATTATTATGTTAAAATTTATGTGTAGTGACTAATGATTCGTAATCATTAGGGATAACATGACCTAGGTTAAATGACACATCATATATAATTGTTGCCTTAATTAATCAGTTATCCTAATTCGTAATGCTACTACCTAATTAAATCTAGAGATTGTATCCTAGGTTATTCGATGGTTAGGTTTAATTAACGATCGCATCTTGATTAAGCAAAACCTAAGGGAAAACTTGGGTTAAATGTTAACCTACAATTAATAGTTGCTATAAGAGGTTAAAGAATAACAAATTAATAAAATATGCTTAATTAGGGTGTAGGTCGAGATTAAATCAAAGAATCGGGTCCCTACCAAATTTCCCACTTTTGTCATTTTTTTGTATGTTTTATTTAATTTCTTTTTATTAGTTAGTTTCATTTTATTTTCTTCTTTCAAAAACAAAATCCCCCCATTTTTCCTAAACATCTATTAATTTCATTTTATAAACTTTGCACACACTCTCAGTGGGATCAATCTAGACTCACCACTGCTATAGTAGTAGTTGTAGATATTTTATTTCGCCTAGCGTAATGACACGCGGTCAAATTTTGGCACAGTTCCTCGAGAGTTCGATGTTTTAGTTTTTGTTTGTGATTTAATTGGTGTTTTGTATATATTTGTTCGTAATTAATTTATTTTCAATTATTTAATGATTTTTTCATTTTTTATTTCATGTTTAAAAAACGATATGGATAGAAGTAATTTCTTTTATAACTCTTATTCTCAATCCTATAATAATGTTTGGACTGATCAACCTAACTTTTGTTATTTTATAACTCTTATTCTCAATCCTATAATAATGTTTGGATTGATCAAGCTAACTTTTGTTATGGATGGGATAATCATCAGAATTACTTCTACGATAGTTTGCAGGATGCCCAACAATTCTCATACAGACTAGAAGCTTCCTATCACAACTTTGGTCCATCTCTGGAAGAGTTGACTAATATTGTGAAAGCTAATACTTTGCAATTGCAGCAGAATACTCTACAATTCCAGAAGGATGTATGGCAATTTCTAAGAAACACATGGCCTAGCGCCTAAGATTCGAAGAGCCAACACAATTAGAAGAACTTGTTAAGAATATTGCTACTAACAATTTGCAATTTTAACAAGATATGTAACAATTACGACAGGAGATAAAAGCGAGCCAACATAGCATGGAACACCAGATGGGTCAGATGGCAATAAAGCTTAATTGCCAAGAATCGCAAAGTGATGAGGAGCAGCCGTATCAACCCGAGATGTACCCAATGGACATTTGTGCAGAAACATTGCAAAGTGACAAGGAGCTTAAGAATTTTGAGATCAACCTCAACGAATTGTTTGTGTCGAACAAGTGGAGAAGGAGCTCGAAACTGAAAAGGACACATCTTTTAGCTTGGAGGTAAGTACTGAGTCCCTGATTATTTTTGAAACTAACTCTTTATCTTTACATAACAGATTGGAGGAGTTAAAAGATGAAGAAAAAGTTAAAGAGATGTTCAAAATATTTCTAGAGTGTATGGATTTAGTTGAGATTGAGAATCTGAGGATAGGGCAGATGCTGAGTGGGGATGATGATTAACTAAGGCCCTATCTGGAACTACCTCACGTGGAAGAGCTGCATGTGACACTTGAAGATCACAATTTTGTCACGTGAGGAGGAAACAAGGAGTCGAACCAGTGACCCTAAACAAAGGCATTTCTTAGGAGGCAACCCAAGGGGAGTAAATTTCTTTTCCTTTACATTTCTACATTACTTTTTATATGAATGTGTTTTTTTTAATTTGTTTGTTTTACTTTTTTTTAAGTTTACAATCAAAATGAGAGAAATAATAAAACAAATGAAACACACATTTTCTCTTTTTCTATTACTTCTGGGATTATATAGTCATGATTAGAGTGTGGATTGACTAGAGAATTTCATAGCAACTTTAGCATGTACTTTTGCTCTTATGATTGGTCGATATACATTATCTTTAGAAGAGTAGTGACTAATGGTAGACAAACCTAGTGAGATTTTGAGCCTTATTTGACTGACACATCCATATCAGTCTCATTGCCTTCTGATAACGTGTGACCTTCATGACATGTACATCTTAATTTTGCATTGAATTCCTATTCGAAACCACATTTTTATCACATGCATTAACATGGATATGATTAGGCATTCTTTGTTTTTCATAAACTACATTAGCCAAAAAACATATCCTATTGACATTATTTTTCCCTTGATAAATCTTTTTGAGCTTTAGCCTTCGTTTTTGTATAAACCACATTTTATGCTTTTAAACTTAACCAAATGTCCCACCCAAGTCATAAAGCTAATGGAACTTTTATGATTGTTGAGTTTGTGGATATACAAAATTCTAAGTGTGGGGGTGTACATATGTGAGGGTTGGTTATAATGTTGGGACATTATTTATGTTTTATCATTGAAAATCCCATTTTGATGTAGTTTATTTTAATTTTTTATAAGGAAAAGAAAGAAGAAAGAAAAAAGAAAAACGAAAAAAGAAAAGAAAATGAAAAAGAAAGAAAGAAAAAAATGAAAAAAACCTTTAAAATAAATGTATCAAAGAGGAATGGCACATGTGTTGAAAAGTTGTTTATGATTTTTGACTCTTCCAAGAGTTGTAATGAATATGTTATTTGAATATGTTGAATGTGAGGTAGATGTTAGCTTGGAAGGTTCACTCTTATGATTTCAATGTATTGTTGGCATAAAATAGTATAAGTGATTCCTTCAAATTGGTATATGCTTCATATGGTTTGTGTATGAGAGTTGAATGGTGTTGTGAAATATAAATGTTGTATTCGTCATAGTTGACAGTACCCAATTTTTGAGTTGCTTTGTTTCACTAGCTTTGATGACTTTCATGCTATTTAACCCAAATACATCTAACGTTATCTTTGCCCACATTACAACCTTGAAAAGTCCTTTGATTCTTGATTTTGAATGTGAATTTTAGTGGTGGAGAAATGAAATGATATGCAACGTTATGGATTGTCATGATCATGAATGGTGTTGAGTGTACCTATGGATATATTTTAGTTAAACACATTTTTTGAGTTTACCATTAGATTGTTGAGTTTTTAAAGATGAAGAATGTTGATTGATGATGAATAAAAGCTTGGAATGTTTAAATCTTACTATGATTTTTTAAAGTCACTCATCTTTGCTTGTGATTATATATTTTTGGAACATTTAGGAAATAAGTCAATGTTTTGGGGTCTTTGAGCTTAATTTTAATGTTTTGCTCGAGAACGGTCAAAAGCTAAGTGTGGGGGAAATTGATATGTGTTTAATTGTTGATATATTTAATGATTTACACTTAGCAATTAATGATACAAAAATGCTTAAGATACTCACTGTTGGATATGAGTCCCTCTCACATGAAGGGACACGATGTTCCACAATTGCAGCACCGAAATCGATGCCGCATTCCGCATTAGTTTAAAAATTAAAGGAGATAGCTGCAAGTAGTAGAATGCCTATATAAGGCACTCCTTGCTAAAGCAAAAATCACAACAGCAAATACATAGAAGAAAAACCAGAACAAAGCAACGCTCTGAAGTTAGGAAATATTTTTCTAAAGGGTTGGTGAGTGACAAAATAGTGACGTTAGTATTTTTAAATTGGAAAATACCTTGTGAGCCACTATTTCAGTTTTAACTTTGTGTGCCTACTATTTGTAATAGTGAAAGAATTATTATGAGTTTTGTCCGTGAACGTAGCCCAAAGTTAAGGGTGAACCACGTTAAATATTTTGTGTTCATTTTACTCATTTTATTTTTTCTTTTTCAAAAGAATACACCCGCTGTGCCCAACAAGTGGTATCAGAGCTTGTGTTTTCAATGAAGGTATATTTTGAAAAGAAGCATGTCATGGGGAAGAAAAAATTAAAATGAATTTTTTTAGCATGATCTGTTCAAAAAGTTGACGTAAAATGACAAAGATGATGAATAGTACTCTAAATTTTTTCAATAAATTTGCAACGTGACAACATTATAGCAATAGTAACTGGGTCCTGTGGTATTATTTGTTATACTATTCACAAATTACTATTTACAGAGTCTCGTAATATTATTCCAGTGGGGTTCTATGATATTATTTCAGTGAGCACTATACACATGTTACTATTTATCAGGTCCCGTGGTAAAAATTTAAAAGATATCTTTTCTGCCAAATTTTGACATCCTGATTCAATCTTTGAGGTCAGTTTTCTCAAATTTGGCATAATTTGGCAAATGGAGGTGAAGACGAGCAAAATGATCAATCTAAATAGTATTAACTACCATATATGGCAAACCAAGACGAAGGATCTCTTGATGATTACAAAGATGCATTTGTCGGTATTTTTGACAACTAAACTACAGGAGATGTCCAACAACGATTAGGAGTTTAACCATGAACGAGCGTATGGTTATATTCGACAGTTTGTCGATGATAATGTGTACAATCACATTTGTAATGAGACTCATGCAAGAACGTTGTGAAATAAGCTGGAGCAGTTGTATACTTCAAAGACCAACAACAATAAATTGTTTTATTTAACAAAATTGATGCAGGTAAAATACCAGAAGGGTACTTCTGTAACTAATCATTTAAACAATATAGAAGGGATGGTTAATCAATTATCAAAGATGGGCATAAAGTTTGACAACGAGGTGATTGCTCTAATGGTGCTAGCTTCATTACTAGAGTCTTGGGAGACTTTGAAGGTGTCTTTGACAAATACTGCACCAATTGGTGTATTAAATATAGAGTCTATTAAAAAAAGTATATTAAATGAAAAGATGAGATGTAAATCACAGTATGCAACCTCTTCATCACATTTAGATATTCGACTTACAGAAAATAGAGGAAGGAGTCAATCCAGAGGTCCAAAGTCCAGAGACAAGAGTAGAGGAGAGTCAAACAAATATGCAAATGTGAAATGCCATTACTGCAAGAAGAAAGGCCACATCATGAAATTTTGCTGAAAGTTGAAGAGAGAAAAAGGCAAAGATGTGAAGAAAGAAGAAAGCAGTGATGATGAAGAAAGTAACATTGATGATATATTCAACCTTATTATTGATACAGAGATAGTCAGCCTAGTATCGCAAGAAACAAGTTGGATAGTTGACAATGGAGCTACTATTCATGTTACATATCACAGACACTTTTTCTCATCTTACACACATGGGAATTATGTAGTTGTTAAGATGGCAAATGGAAATATGTCAAATGTTGTTGGCAAAGGAAATGTTTGTTTAGAAATAGCGAATGGTTCAAGATTGTTGCTGAAAAATGTTAGGTACATTCCTGATATACATCTGAACTTGATTTCTATAAACAGGCTAGAAGATGAAGGTTTTCGAAATACTTTTGAAAATGAAAAATGGAAGCTTCCTAAGGGCTCCTTAGTAGTGGCCAGAGGTCAGAAGCACTCAAGATTGTATATGATGCAGACAAAGCTCTCCAGTGATGTTGTCAATATAGTGGAGAATGATAATACAGTTGATTTGTGGCATAAAAGATTAGGCCACATTGGTGAGAAGGGGATGGCTCAACTTGTAAAAAGGAATAAGCTATTTGGTCTAAATCAGATACTTCAAAATAAATGTGCAAATTGTCTAGCAAGAAAAGAAAACAAGGTTTCTTTCCAACGTCCTCCTCCATCCAGAATGAAGAATGTTCTAGATCTGATTCACTTAGAATTATGTGGACCATTGTCAAAGTCACTTGGTAATGCACAGTACTTTGTGACATTTATTGATGATCATTCTAGGAAAACGTGGGTCTATACATTGAAGAATAAAGATTAAGTGCTATATGTGTTCAAACAATTTCACACCTCAGTTGAGAGACAAACTGAGAAGAAACTAAAGTGCATTCGGATAGACAATGGCGAAGAGTACATCGGATTATTTAATGTTTACTGTAAAGAGCGTGGTATTTGATATCAAATGACACTACCAAAAACACCACAATTAAATGACGTAGTTGAGAGGATGAACATGACTTTGATGGAAAGAGTCAGATGTCTACTTTCATATTCAAAGTTGCCTAAGGCATTTTGAGGTGAAGCCTTACTTGCAATTATGTATGCATTAAATCAGTCACCATGTGTTCCTCTGTAATATGAAGTTCTAGAAAAGGTGTGGTCAGGAAAGGATGTTTCCTATTATCATTTGCAGGTCTTTGGTTGCAAGGCCTTTGTCCAGATTCCTAAAGATGAAAAGAAAAAGCTTAATTTCAAGACACGACAGTGTGTATTCATTGGCTATGGTCAAGATCAATTTGGCTATAGGTTTTATGATCCGGTACAGAGAAGACTTATCAGGAGTCGTGATGCTATGTTTGTTGAAGATCAAACTATTGAAGAAATCAACAAGGCAGAGAAGGAGGTTTCAAGCTCCGATCATGACTCAATAAGATTCCAATTGAATCCTCTAACAGTGGTGCCTAGACAAGTTGGAGATGAAGTACAGAATGATTAACTAGAAGCTGATAATGCAGATGCCCCCAATGAAGTTGAACCAGAGGATGATGATGGTGTTCACATTCAACCACCAGC
>JANZLF010000009.1:5760037-5778070 GCA_026546835.1 Erythroxylum foetidum | reverse complement strand
AAATTTCAAAGTCATCAAAATCAATCACTTCATTTCTCATCAATCTCCTTTAAGCACAATAACATCTATAACACAATACATATACAAGCACACTCATTTAATTCTATTTAATATTTCTAATTTCTACCGAAAGATCGGGGTCCAACAGATGTTCATGAAGGTAAATTATCACTTTAGATTGGTGAAGATCAAGTGGAGAACAAGGACTTGAAAAATTCAAAAGAAAGCAGCACTTATATGAAGATTGTTTTAATGGATGAAAATATTTAAGAGCAAGAAGGGAGTTATTTTAAAGAAATTAGTTCTATGGAAATTGAAATAGACAATGAAGCTGAGAGGGTGAATGAAGCAGAGTCTAAGGTAGACACGAAGATGGAGGAGTGATGTGTTTTGAGACATCAAGAATTATTAGTAAAATTGAAACGCCCAACCACCCTCCACTGAGAAACCACCAACTTTGCAACTTAAACCTTTACCCACACACCTCATATATATCTTTCTAAGGGAAGGTCAACAATTGGATAGGGAACAAGAGAGTAGGTCAGTGTAATTGTTAAGAAATGGATGAAGCCCATGAGATGGAAGATATTCGACATTCGAGGTATAAGCTCAAACATTTTTATGTATCGAATAAACCTTGAAGAAGGAAGTCAAGCGATGAGGAATGTCAATGCAAGTTGAACCCTCGCATCAAGGAAGTACTGAAACTTTTAGATGAGGGTATCATATACCCAATATCTGATAGCAAATGGGTCAGCCCAGTACAATGCGTAACGAAGTAGGGCGGAATGACCATTATGGAGAGTGAAAGTAGAGAGCTAATGTTGACAAGAACAATCACATGATCGAGAGTTTTCATACTATTGAAAGCTTAACGAGTTGACTAAAAAGGATCACTTTCCTCTCCTATTCATTGATCAAATGATCGAGATAGTGGCTGGTCATTTATTCTATTGCTTCCTTGATGGTTACTCGGGATACAATCAGATATTCATTTATCCCAACGGTCAAGAAAAGACCACTTTTACATGTCCTTACGGTACATTTGTGTATATACGGATGCCCTTCGAGTTATGTAATGCTCCAGCTACATTTTAAAGGTACATGAAATATTGCACCAAGGAATTGAAGTGGACAGAGCAAAGATGGAGGTCATAGAGAAGCTCCCACCGCCCATCAATGTCAAAGGCCTGCTAGCATTCCTAGGTTATGCAAGATTCTACCGCCGCTTTATTAAGGACTTCTCACAAATAGTAAAACCTATAACAAACCTGTTAGTTAAGGAAAAGCATTTTTGTTTTTATGATAACTGTTTATTGACATTTGATCAATTAAAGAAGGCATTGACATCAACTTTGATCTTAACATTATTAGATTGGACACTTCCATTCGAAGTCATATATGACATTAATGACCAAGTTATGGGTTACGTGTTAGGCTAAAGGAAGGATAAGAAGTTGCATGTGATATACTAAACAAGAAAGACATTAACTAGGTCACAACTAAAGTACACCACCACTGAGAAGGAGTTACTAGCGGTGGTGTTGCATGTGATAAGTTTCAATCATACCTTTTGGGCTTTAAAGTGATCATTTTTACCAATCATGTTGCACTTAAGTATCTTTTTGCCAATAAGGATGAAAAATTGAGACTGATTAGATGGATACTACTACTATAAGAAGTTGACATTGAAACATAAGAAAAGAAGGGAGCCTAGAATGCGGTAGCAAACCATTTATCACATCTAGGAGGGGAAATTGATCAGAGTGATGATATTAATGAGTGATTTCCCTATGAAACATTAATGTCACTTAATAGCATGGCCACAACATGATTCACTTATATAGCAAATTTTGTCAACTACAATAAGCTCCCTTTTAAGTTATCATATCAAAAAAGAAGTGATTCTTATATGAGTGTACTCATTACTTATGGGATGATTCAATCTTATTTCAAACATATCCTGATGGAATAATAAGAAGGTGTGTTCTGGATGAGGAGACATCAGACATATTGATGTAGTGTCATGAAGCTCTGTATACTGGACATTATGGTGTAAACAAGACAGTGACTCGAGTACTTGAATGTGGATTCCATTGGCCATATCTATTTAAAGCTCAGGCATTCGTGGAATAATGCGATAGGTGTCAAAGAATGGGTAACATCTCAAAAAGAGATGAGATGACCTTATCTAACATCTTAGAAGTCCAAGTCTTCGAAGTGTGGGGACTTGACTTTATGATTCCTTTCCCATCCTTCATAGGGAATACATACATTTTGGTAGGAGTGGAATACATATCAAGATGCGTTGAAGTTGTGGCAACTCCAACAAATGATGGAAAAGTTGTTCAAAATTTTATTATATGGTTATTCAATAGATTCAGACTATCAAGGACAATTATAAGCGATGGAGGACACTTCTGTAATAAATCTTTGATTCCCTCTTCAAATGAAATGAAGTTCACCTTTGTGTGGCCACACCATACCACCCACAAACAAGTGGCCAAGTGGAGGTCACAATTCTTGAACTCAAATGGATATTGGAGAAGACAGTGAATGGTTTAAGAAAAGATTGGGTGTTAAAGTTGGATAATGCCTTATAGGCTTATCAAACCACCTTTAAAACTCGAATCGGGATGAATCCATTTAGAATTATGTTTGGTAAAGCTTGTCATTTGCCTGTGGAACTTAAGTACAAAGCAAACTAGGCAATGAAATCTTTAAACTTTGATTGGAAGCAAGCAGGTGAGAGAAGACTCTTGCAACTAAATGAACTCGAGGAGTTTCACTTCAACGTGTATGAAAATGCTAAACTCTACGAGGAGAAGGTGAAGAGATGGTATGATTCTCATCTAAAAAAGGAGTTCAACGTGGGAGATACGATGTCGTTGTTCAATTTAAGGTTGAAGCTATTTTTGGGAAATCTCAATTAGAATAGAGTGGACCTTTTATGGTCACCTAAGCATTCACGCATAGAGCTCTTGAATTAGAATATTTGAATAAGGAAACCTTCAATATAAATGGGCATCATTGCAAACGGTATCTTGGAGGAGTGTTCTCCAAAGAAAGGGAGTAATTTTTTCCTTTCAAATAATTAAAAAAATCCAATGATGAAGGTCAAGCTACTAACCATAACTTAGCACATTCGATAGTTAGATTGAAATTATTGTGTAGTTAGATTTGTTTTAAATTCTAAAATAAGTTTTAATGATTTGGAATGATTTGGATAGTTAATTCTCTTATTCTTTTTAAAAACAATTATAATATGGGGATGCATGTTAAGGGGTTAAGCAAATTTGGTTTCAAACAACAAAATGTTGAAGAAGATGGCACAAAAACCACGACAATAGTGCCACGACATCAAGAGGATCTATAGATATTTCGCTGCTTATGGCATTTAGATCCAATCTCCAACACCATCGCCACCTCAATCACCATAACAAGTTTTATGTTCTAACCTTTTTCTTTTTATTTTTGTTTTTCTTTTCATTTTTAGTTTCCTTTATATATTGTTGGTTCTCCTCACATTGAGGACAATGTGTTTTCCAAGTGTAAGGAGGTTTGCACTGTTATTGTCATCATAGTGTGGATTTTGCATGTCATATTGTTAGTTTTTTGTTTAGTTTGACATGGTGTGAGATAAGTGTGAATTATATGAATATGTTAATGGCTCTAACTTGATGGAAGTAGTTTAGCTTTAAACATAGTCATTGAAGTTGTAAAGGCATATTAGCTTGTGAAATTTGTGTTATACATATCTTTAGTTGAATATGCATGTTAATTAGGATATGATGTCAGTTTGTTCACTTAGGAAATTTGTCATATTCATTTATAATTATAATTCAATAAGTAGCATCATTAATAACCTTTTATGAGGACGATTAGCTGAGTGAAATGAGGTAAGCTCTATGAAATGTGAAAAAAATGTGTGTCTCGTTAGTTAATAACTATTTTGCTGGCCTTCGGGTTATGAATAGAGCTAGTAGTTAGTTGAGAATGTGATATAGATGAGTAACCGGGGACATTCACGATAAAATGTTTGTTTTCTTGTCAAAAGGCTAAAATGACATTCCAATCAAGCTAATTAATAAAACTTGACCTAATTAAGTAATCGGGAGACATTCATGACAAAATATTTTCCTTCGCATCAAAATATTAGGTCAACGTTAAAGCAAAAATGGTGTTTCGATAAATAAATCCTACCAATCTTGAAAATAGCAACAATTTTCATAAAAAGTTAGTTAGTAATAGTTGCAATTTTGATTAATTACTAATTATCAATGTCTGTGTACAAGTGTTTTACGTTAAGTCATTAATTGCATAGGTTAACATATTGGAACAAATTAAATGATTGTTGTTCGAGGTTAATTTGGTTTTATGAAGTTAGATGTCATTGTATCATTAGTACATATGCATGAATGTATGTGTTATTGTTTGGTGTGTTTGAGTTGTTTTTGTTTTTGTTTATGCTTGAAGACAAGAAAAAGTTTAAATGTGGGGATGTTGATAATTGTAGTTTATAATATGTTTTGGTAGGTATTTCAATGTGTTTATAGGTGTTAATTAGATTATTATTACATGTTTAAGCTTAGAATTATGTAAATGTGATTGTTTATTTATGTTTTAAAGTGTTATGTGGTTTAAGGCATGATGTTGGACCTTAATCTTGTATTCTTGAGGTGTTTTGATGTGTTTGTTAATAAATGAAACCAGATAAATGAAGATTGAAGGAAGTTGGAGCATGCTTGAGCTAAAAGGCAGGGTCATGATTGATATGTACTTAATTGATTATGAATTTAATCCATAACACTTAGTCATTAATACAATGAAAATGCTTAAGATACTCAATTTGACTTATATGTGATTTTAGGAACAATTCAGAAGAAAAGAAGTTAAAGAAAATTGAAAGCACGATATTTGGGTCATTTTTTGAAGGTTAATATTCACTTGTCTTCATGGAGTAAGAAGAAGAAAATTAGAGCAAGAAGAAAACAAATTCAGTCGAAAAGAAGACAACCAAGAAGCTGCCAAATAAAACAACACAGTAGCTGGAATGAAGCAAAAATAGTAGCAATCCATGAAGAAAACGCCAGCATTTGGACAACCAAGGAAAATGTTGAAACGACAATGCAATAGGTGGAAGTAAGGAGACCAAAACGATGTGTAAAAGGTTGTTGGAAGCATCATGAAATGACACCAGCAGCTGGGAAGGAGCAGTAGAAATGGCAGAGCATAAAGAGGAGACAATTAGAGTAAAACGCAACAACAGATGGGAGTAAAATGAAGCAACCACATGTCAATTGGGAAGGAGAAAACTGCAGTGCACGTTGGGCCGAGAAAAGTAAAACACAAATGTTTAACAAAGGACAAAAAATGTAGACATATAGAGGTAGAAGCGAAATAGGGTTATATGTGTTAGTTTTGAAACAAAAATAGGGACAGTAGCGAGGGTTCTTTAGAGAGACGTTCGGTGGGGCCTAAAGTATTATTTTTGGGAGCTCTTGCTTTTAATGAAGTGAAGGGGCAAAACTCTCAACCTTGAAAGACCCATAGAGGGGTAGCTTTTTGACACCGATTTGATGATGATATCAATGTCGATGACCTAATTAAGCATTCCGTGACTGTTTTATTGTTTCTTTCTATCTTTAGAAATTTCTTATGTTATCTAATATGTATGGATTTGGGTATTGTGAAAAGATGGTTTTAAAGCTTTCATTGGATTGTTGTTTTACAAACCTATTGCTAAAATATTCAATGTAATCTGTAATTGTTATGTTGAAATTTATTTGTAGCAACTAATGGTTTGTAGTCATTAGTGATAACATAACCTAGGTTAAATGACGTGTTGTATGTTGTTGTTTCCTTGATTAATCAGTTTTCCTAATTCATAATGCGACTGCCTAATTAAATCTAGAGATTGTATCCTAAGTTATTCGGTAGTTAGGTTTAATTAACGATCGTATCTTGATTAAACACTACCTAAGGGTAACTCGAGTTATTTGTTAACCCACGATTAATAGTTTCTAGGAGAGGATTGAGAACAACAAATCATTGAAATATGTTTAATTAGGGTGTAGGTCGAGATTGAATAAAAGAACTAGGTTCTTACTGAATTCCTCACTTTTATGATTTTTTACATGTTTGCTTTAAATTGCTTTTGTTA
The DNA here is from genome assembly GCA_026546835.1 of Erythroxylum foetidum. Taxonomy (NCBI): domain Eukaryota; kingdom Viridiplantae; phylum Streptophyta; class Magnoliopsida; order Malpighiales; family Erythroxylaceae; genus Erythroxylum; species Erythroxylum foetidum. The sequence continues at coordinate 5,771,907 of JANZLF010000009.1, read as the reverse complement.
GTTAGTTTAGCTTTATTTTATTTTCTTATTTTTAAAACCAAAACCCCCCTCAAAACCTAAACACTGAATAATTTCATTTCAATAACTTTACACACATTCTCTGTAGGATCGATCTAGACTTACCGCTGCTACAGTAATAGGTTTAGTTTATTTTGACTAGCATTATGACGCACTACCAACGGTCGTGACAGAAGATTCCCCCAGTGAGGTTTTTATCTTAGGTTTTGATCGTGACAGATACTCGCCAAACATGAGATTCTCCATTTGTTTTGATGTTCAGAGGGTATTTTAAGGAGAAAATGACTTGAGTAAGCCCAAAATGAACCCTAAGATATAAAAGAACATTAAAGACCAAAAATAGCCAGCCTCCATCTTACCAAATTGAGAAAGAAGAAAGGAAAAGCAAGAAAGGAGAAAAAGGAGCAGTAGCAGTCTAACTAACTCCAGACCAATCCAATCAAGTTTTTTTTCTCTCTTTCATTTGTTTATTTCCTTTATCTTGATGTATGAACTGGGATTGAGAATGTTGTACATGTTGAAGATGTTCTAATTTCATATTAGGATTGTTCTTCACTCATTTGTAACTTGACTATTTTTATTTCAATTAAATGTTTTGGGTATTATGATATTTGTGCTTGTTTATACTTCGACAATAAATCGAGAGACTAGGTTAATAGTAATCTGATTAGGTTGGGTACTGAGACTTAACAACTTATCAAGCCACACAAATATCAAATTGACAATCATACAAAGAGAGATATTGTGTGAGAACCTAGTTAGCTGATAGATTGCTTAAGAACTAGTTTAAAATGTTAGGTTATTTTTGTTAATCGAGAGATTGCAAATCTAAAATTTTGGAATCAATTAGGGATTATTAACTAGGGTTAAATGGTTAGGTCTTTAGGGAGAGTAATCAACCATTCAAAAATCTAGGATCGATATTGATAGAATAAAAAATGGTTAAGGTAACAAAATGATGATAGAATGAATCCCATATTTCATAATTGATCATCCTTGTTTTATTGTGGCAACTCAATTGTTAAGTGTTTAAGTGCTCAATTTGATTTTTTTGTATTAATTTTTTATTTTTATTTCCACTCAATTCATAGTTGATTACTTAATTTTCTGATTATTTTTGTTTTCATATAAATCACATTTTTTAACCTTATGCAATGTTAAGTTCATTTAGTTTTAGCTACTTCTTTGTGGGATCGATACCTCAATTATTACAAATTTATAATCCGTATATTTGTAGATATTGAGGGTTTTACATTAGGTAAAACTTGCTCAACACCATTCCACATTCATAGCTATGTGAACCGCATCTTCTAACTCTACTAATGGTGTAATTTGACAATATTGACAATTTTTTGGTTTAACCTACAAATGAAATGAGTCATTATTACTTCTTGATCTTCCTCCAAATTCATCCTAACCATTTAAAACCTCCATCTCTTTGTGTTACTCCTTTATACTCTTAGAAAATGAGTTAACATTCATAGAACTTGATAAAGATAAAGAACCCGATGGTAGGAACTTAATATAAAGTGCTTCCTAATCATGATTTTCATCTCATCTCACATCCTGATAGGTAGTTTTCGGTTCCTTCTCTTGGTGAAGATTTGTTGATCCCACTAATCCACAGCATAACTACTAAACTCTAAAATTTTCAATTTAACTTTTTTCTTCCAAAAAGTTATAATAACCAAACATTAATTTTACACATTATTTTTACTCTAAGTAGACATTAGGGTTTACCCTTCATATAAAAGGTAATATTGTCAAATGAATGCTACCCATATTGTTATCCTCCCTTTTCTTATACTCTTTTTGATAGCCTAAATCAAATGTGCCTCCTAATTGTCCCCCATTTTACATCTTCTTCTATCTCTTTCTCCTTTACCTCCCCTTCGATTTAACTTTCCCAAGTAGTTGAAAGCATTATCAGCCTCTTTATAAGCCTTAAATTCATCCATCCTAGCAAGTATAGGTGTGTTATATTATAGAATGGGTATGATAATTTCATTTTTCTCCAATCTATCCCCAACTTCATCAAATTATCTAATGAGCTACTCATGTTGACCTTGAATTGCATTTATGATGAACACCTTATCCGTTCCCCCTTTCATCCTTATGCTTCTGCTTAAAAAAGTCAAAAGCAAACACTCATAAAGAATAAAATAAGACAAAATAGAAACATTTTGTTGCTATTTATCAGGTGCCATGAGTAAATAACGAGCCATGTTTTATTTTTCAAGGCCGGGCCCAGCTACAGGAACCTGAGGACGTGAAGTAAAACATAGCAAGTTCGTGGCGGCGGACTGTTGATTGTAATTATAATACATGATAAGAAAGAATCATTATTTCCGCAGTCAAACTAAGTGGGAAAAAGAATTAGAGTGGAATGAATGCAACAGAATTACAAAAGCCACACACAAGGACAGTCCAGTACAGATACAGACACTGGAGAACGTTATATTTACAGGACACTTAATTTCTGCACCAAGGAAAGCAGCAACTCTGGAAAGACGAGAGAAACAAATCACCAACATAGTTAAAAGGGACAATGGGGTCATACATCATACATATAACGTTTACACACCTTGGAGCTTTTGCTGGGGGATGGCCTGCGAATATTCCCATGAGGTGACTCGTTGGACACTCCAGGTACCATCCCTGCTTGCTTTTCCTCTCGCACTCGGTTAAAAATGTGAGTATAACCTTCCGCCGAAGTTGGGTTTTCATCCCACTCCCCAAATCTTGGAACTGCAGCACTCCTATCCGGCTATCACATAACAAACAACTTGAATCAGCTATCCTTAAACATACACAACCCCCCTTGCAGCTTTCAAATCAAAGAAAAAAGGAAGACTTACACTTTCATCGCCTCTTGGTCTCAGACGGGACCTTCCAGGAGTACCATGGCTACTGTCATGCCCTTTTCCTTCCCAGACAGGTGATGCCGTATTGCTTTTCCCTGAGATCCTGGCATGAGCATGTAGTGGTAACCGCTCAATAATGTGCTCAGATCCAGCATTCTGTCTCGGAGCTCGCCTATTCATTTCTCCACGACCACCATATCGCTGAGTTGCAGACTCTTTGCGGTTCATATTGTCAAGCCGTACAGGAGACTCAACAAATTGTTTGGGCTCGCTTTCATCCCGGCTTCTTCCAAATTCTTGCATCTGTCTAGCAGCCCCTTGCCTTTCTGGCCCCTCTAGCTCAGCTCCGACCATAGGAGAAACTAAGTCAGGGGTCTCTTCTGGATCATTTGGATTTATCATCTTTCCTTGAGTTCGACCCTTCCGAGCCTTATCAAAATAGGCTGTATATGGCACATTCTCTTCACTTTCCCAATTGCCAAACTTTGGAACCTGTGAACGTTGCTGTCAATAGCAAGAGATTGTAATGTTTATTTTCCATGAAAACCTGCATATTCAAGCATACAGAGACAATATCTAAAAGTAAGTTTGCCTACTTTCGTAAGACTCTTGCATCTCATGCATCTATCAAGATTCAAGCCATGGTAGAGGGGGTAACTACTACCAAACACATGACGGTTAATAAGAAATTTCTTTCCAATTCAACCTCAGTTTACATATTTCCGTGATTTGCAAAGTTTTCCGCAGTGAGATCACATTCTTAGATGGGTTCATATCATAATGCACAATTTTACAAAACCATGCAAAATCGTTAATCACCTGAGCAAATAGGACAAAATAGTTGCAAAATTTTCCAAGAGATCTTTGGAGTGAGAAAAGAAAGATCAAAAAATTACTCAGACAAATCTCTTATATGAGGGCAGCAAGTGAAAGTAGAAAAACTACATGTACAACATATTATAAGAAAACTTTGCAAGCATACAAGTGCATGTCCATAACAATTATCAGCAAATAATACCATTATCTGTTTCATAAAGTATGTGTTATTGAACAAGAATGATTTCAGTATAACAGGGAAAAAGAATTTGCAATTAGTATGATGTGAACTGATCTGAAAGTGTTAAATGCTACAAAGAATTACACCTTAATGACTATAAACATGGTCACCAAAGTTAAACTGCTCATCTTGATCTGGTTACCAGCCATCAGAAATCTATCTTAAAACCATCTTTAAAATCATAGAACATGGATAAGCATTTAACGAACAGTCTATCTTATACGGTTGAATTTTGAAACACCAAAATTGCCCTCATTGATGGAACTTCACGACTATAAATAATGTTAGCAAATATAAGAAAGATACTACTCAAGTGAATTTCTCACCTCAATTCCTCATCCACCAAATATGATTACCGGGCAAAAAGTAACAATAGCTTTCTGAGAAAGCAAATCGTTAATTTTGTGCAAATCGTTAATTTTGTTTCTATATCATTAACATGTAGCACAACATGCAAGTTCCATGTGTTCCTAAGCTCAACATGAATCTTTGGTATGGAGGATCCAGATACCCATCCACTAAATTCAAGATGGGCAGAAAACCAATACGAGGTCCGTGAGAGATATGACATCAATAACAAAATTGAAAATGCAGGACAAATTTGATCCTCTCTATACAGTAAAGGAACGTCCCGTAACCATGATTGGAAGTACAAACATCAAATGTGATTCACTAATCAAAGCAACTTCAGTTCTCACAAAAATTTGATTCATACGAACTAAAGAAGATTAGTTCCCATAGAGATTGGAGTTGCATCATATTCCGCAATGTTTCAACATGATTTTCATTGATTTACAATTTCAAAACTGAGCAATCCACATATTTTCATTGATTTACACAACCACAAAATTATCATGCAGCATAAAGTTCCTACAGAAGACAAAAAAAGCACCCTCTTCGCAGATGAAAGAAACCAATGCAAGAGGACAGAACTTCAGGTTCAGGTACCATACTGGGATTAGATCACAAACAAAAGTAAATCCTAACACACCACCATTTATATCAAGAAAAGTTTCAGAGGACTCGGTAAACACTATCCGGAAGTATTGCTGATTTGGTGCATTTTTGACTTCTGTGGAAAGTAGCACCTGAAATGACTCTAATCATTACTCCTGTTGATCTGATTATTCACAAAACCCATTAGGCAAAAAGAAGATAACAGACAACCCAAGCGGCCATTTTGACTAATTCAAACCCAGCGGCCATTTTGACTAATTTTCTCTCTTCGAAGACCTCAAGACAAATAGAGAATTACATCCTTTTACTTGTTAATTATACATATGGAACTGAAAATTCAGAATCAATTGTAACCCCAAAATCGAGAAACGGAAAAAAGATACTAAGAAACCTAAAAAGATAAACCAAGAAAGGCAAAAAGATCAACAAAAACAACAAAGGGAAAACTTACTGCCATTCCTCTCCCCACAAAGCTTGGAATGGAAACCAGAAATTTCAGAGAACAATTCTTTAAGGAAATTCAACCTTAAGTTTGAACAAAGACCCTAAGAAAACCCCTTCAAAGACCAAGGAGAAAGAAAGGACTTTTACCCACAACCATAAATATAGAGAGAGGAAGGAGAAGTATAGAGAGGGAAATTAGTTGGACAGAGAGAGGGCGTTTAGAGCAAGAGAAGATTTATAGGTTTGACCATTTTCTCTCTACTCTCTCTCTACTCTCGCTGTTAAAATCATCCGAGTGTCGTTTTGCCTCTCTCTCTCTCGCATCAAGGTCACTCCTTTAACGAACATCCGCTCTCCATCACAATTAACCGCGTTGAATACGCACACGTCTACTTCTTCTTACCCATCACCTACTGCTCCAAGTTGCGTGGAACAAGAACGTTGAGTTCTTTGGGATAGAAAACGTAACGGGACACAGCAACTAACGCCGTGACTGTTAATGGCGGCCGCAACCAAAACCGGGACTTGTCCCTGTCAGAAGTGAATAGTTATGTCTTGTCGGCTTGTGTTGATACATTTACGCCGACCTTTCATTTTTCTGTTTTTTCACTGTTTTTAGTCTTTTTAATAATAATAATAAATTTCTTTGAACGGAATTTCTCTTCCAACGGTTGGGCCCAACTTGGCGTGCATTCCCTTGTCGTGTTCGAAATTTATTACATTTGTCATGACTCTTAAAGCCGAACAGTGTTAGGTACTACAAGCTGGATTGTGTCCCTCTTGCTCTTTCATAACAGAAATTTAAATTAAGGGGATAAATTACTGATCAATTATTTTTATTTAGTTGTTTAAATTGCTAATAATTATGTTTAGTAATTAAGTTATTAGTTTAGTGGATTTAACTCAATCCGCTATTTTAAAAATGCTCCTATAAGGAGCGTTTTGTTGTAGTAGCTAAGAAATTAAGAGATGAAAAGATAATAGTGCTCGAAAATTTATTACAAATTATTCAAATTGTCATCTTTTATTATTGTTTTCCTTTCATCAAATATTAATAATACCCAAAATTTCACTAATACGCCTCTAAAAGAGAGGAGAGGAGAGAGAAAAAGAGATACAAATAGAACTTTGTTTTCTCAAATTGTTGTTTACGATTGGGTGCAATCTTCTTTTGTAAATCTTGGAGACACTACCCTTGCACTGTAACTTTGTCCTCTCAAATAGTTGAACGTTACAACGACTAACCTCACCAGTATACGCCAATAAGATTCTGACCAATGTCATCTTCTCTAGTAATTTTGTCCTCTCCCTCCTCCTTTACTCACCCACATACTCATTTTTTGTTTTTTATTTTTAAATTTTATGGGCAAGTTTGGTAGTATTTATTTGGATTTTTGGATGTTTTTATTTTTGCTATATTTGATCCATAAGCAAAATTTTCATTTTTGCTTTTTATTTTTTGGAAAATGATTTGAATTGAATTGTATAAACTTGTGATATTATGATGATTTCGCCGAGTGCTGAGGATTTGATTTGCATTAGGTCATGCTTGCAATAATAATAACCAAATTAGCTAGTTAGATTTGAATAATAACCAAATTAGCTAGTTAGATTTGAAGTCATTTCATTTTTACTCTTAAATGGTCCTACACTCTTACGTTGTTTATGATTTCAAACAATAATAAGTGAGGTGGAGGGGTAAGGCTTATTTTTATTTGTGACTACTACTTAAGTGTACAAATGAGTATGCATTGCAGATTAGTTATAGTTAGAAATAGGGTCGTTTATTATCACTTTATATGAATTTTATTTGTTTTATTATAAATATTAAGTTCTTCTACGAAGATGATTTTTTATGTTGTTTTTGCTTGATGGTGAAATGAACTTAACTTGGTTGTGATCATGCAATCAAGTTAGTAAAACTAACTAGTGAAACCAATTGTAAATCGATTAACTAGTATATAATCTTATCTCATCTTGTATGATTAGATGGCACCATCCCAAAAGGGAAATAAAGGAGAAAGTAAAGGGAGAATGATATAGACAGGGTTCGTTAGCCAAAAGAAATATTTCTTATCTTTTGTGACATTTGTGATCAATATATTCAAAGGAGTAAGGGAAAATGTGATGGAGTTATCTGTCAAAGGCTGACATGAAAGAAGGTGGAACAAGAGTTTCACAAAATGACCAACTTACTATGGGATAAAAATAAACTTAAAAATAAGTTTGATTGGATGAGAGTTAGATGGGGTCTTTGGAAATAGTTGAAAGGGAAAGAAACAAAATAGGATGGGACTATTACAAAGGAACAATCATTACAATAAGGAATTGTGGACTTTGAAGATTAAGATTAGCAACCCTGGGCGATTTTAAGCCATTTTCCTTTACTTTAATGGTAAATTGTTAGTTAAATAATGTATATTTAAGTTATTTATATTTTTTATAGGAGAACATCAATTTTAAAATATTTAAAGCTGAAGGGATTGGACCTGAACTTGAATGTCCAATTTTTTTATGTTTGGCTCGAGGGGAGTTTGAATTTTGTGCTGTGACTAATCCTCTACAATGACAATAAGAAGTTGAGGAATTGTACATTCCTTCTCCACCTTATAGTTATAATACTTATAATCAATTGTCAGTCTATCATGATTATGATAATATGGATAAGACTAGTGGTCTAAAAAATTACCATGTAACTGGTGATTAACAACAAGTGTGGAAAAAACCTACGTCGACCCCTAGATCTACTCTTATTGCTACCCCTCAAGCTACACGTAATGAAGGGAGTGACAAAAGAATATGCAAAAGGGTTTTGGATAGTAATAGTTCACAAAGTAACAAGAGTGCAATAATTGATTCCACTAAAAGGGTATCAGGATCTACAACAATGTATGAGAGGCTTGATAATATAATGCAATGCATTCAAGAGAGACATAGTGCAATAATGAAGATGAAAACTTTCATTATGAAAATGTTGAACATGATGACTATTGGTGCATCACAGAATATTGGAATTGATGTGTCACATCATGATGTTACAAATGCTTTAGAAAAACTATATACTTTGTCTAATTTAGAGGCTGGTACCTCTAAATTTTACTTTGCCTGCATGTTGATTGAAGATCCATAAAGAAAATCCTTTTTTTTTACCAAATGATACAAAAAGTGTTGAATACATTAAATTTTATTTATGAGCATGAGGAGCATAAGAAACATTAAACATAGTTTCTATGCATTACTATGTTTAGTTTATTGTTATTATGATTTGTGCACTTATGTTGATATGGTGTTTTTTGAGACATTATGAACTTGGATAGTTTATTTTATTATATTATGTTATCTTTTTGGTAATTTATAATTTTATTACATGTTATATTATTTACTTCTTTATATTCAGACATATAAATGTCTTGTTTATTTATAATATAATTTTACTTGTTAAGTGTAGATATGGAGGATAATGTTATGCAAATTATGAAACCTGTGCAAATTAAGTAATTTTTGGGCATATATATGGGTGTGTATTTTTTGAATCATATATGGGTTATATATGTGTGTATTTTTTGAATCATATATACAAGAAATTATGTATGACTTTCTATCTAATAGGAAAACTATGGATGAATGAATTATTGAATGATCATAAAAAAATAATGTTTTAATACAATTAGGATAAATCAAAATATATTTCATCAATTATGCATGGTTTTAGGAAACAATTATGGTTTGAGGTCTTTGGATAAGATGCCAATTTTGGAAAAAGTGAGTTTATTTGTGTATATCCTAAGTAAAAGTTCCCCTAATAGAGATACCCAAGAGTGCTTTCAACATTGTAGTGAACTGTTATTAGAGTTTTTAAAGAAGTTTTGAATTTCATAGATAGATTTTCAAATGATATACTTGTTTCAAAAGATCTCAAATTCAAGGAGATTCCATTGCAAATTGCCAATGATGCTAGATATATTCCACATTTTAAGGTAATTGAATATGCTCCCCTCTCCCCCTTCATTATATTTTTCGTTGAAAATAGTTGTTTTATCATCTTATGATTATTGTTTCATGTTAGGATTACATTGGAGCTATTGATGGTACACATATAGTGATATTTGTTGCAGAGGAGGATTACAAGTGATATAAAGGACGGAAAGAAATAATGACTACAAATGTATTGGCAGCATCTGACTTTGACTTACTATTCATGTAAGTTTTAGCAGGTTGGGAGGGATCAACATATGATTCTCGTATTTTCCTGATACAATTGGTAATTTGAGACTCAAATTTACAAACTCCAATAGATAATTTTTAGATTTGTAGGATTTATTATTCATGATTTATACTTTTTATGACATCATTTATACTAATTATATTGCCTTTATAGACATTAAGGTAAATATTACTTAAAGGATAAAGGCTATCTGAAAAAAGAATGACATTTAACACCTTACTCAAAGACAAAGTATCTTCAAACAGAGTTTTATGGTGCAAATCCAAGAGGATTTCGAGAAGTTTTTAATCAAGCTCATTTATCATTGAGAGGTTATATTAAGAGGCCTTTTTGTGTTCTTAAGGCTCAATCGAAAATATTGGATAAAACGTCTAAGTATTTATTGATGGATTAAAATAGAATAATTTGTGCAACTTTTGAGTTGCATAACTATATTAGAAGAAGTATAATTGGCAACCTGACTTTTAACATCATCAATCAAGATCCTAAATTTATATCTTTAGATATATTTCAAGATATTTAAGTTAAATCTACACAAGAAGGAACTAAAGAATCGAGAACTCGGGATATAACAAATTATTAATGATAATTTTGCTACTCGTTTAATGACAATTAGACGTCATTCTTAGATTTCTTTAAATGATAGTGTTAACTTCTATTGCTCTATTTGAATTATGTTGATAAACCTTATTTTGTGTTTGGACATATCATTATCTAAAAATTTTCTAGTTGATTTATGGTTATGATTTTATTTAAACATTCCTCCACTATTCCCTATTATTGTAAACAATTAAAAAACATACTTAAATGTCTAGAACTTCTTAAACGACTATCAACTAATACTGATAAAATCAATCAACAGTTAATATAATCTGCTAATTACTAAACATGGCCTCAAAGATGAATAACATTGTAAAGGGATATGGTTTTTGTCTTAGTTGCTTGTGAGCATACGGTTGCTTCCGTTATTATTTCTTCTGCATAGGATCAAATATTGTAAACTAAGAATTAGGAGATTATTAAATGAATAAAGTTCCTGCAAAATAGTTGATGTACTCACCTTTATATATGTATAGTTGATGTACTCGGAGACCCATTCCTCCCCACAATTTATATGTTTATTAGGTGAACAAGGTAGACCGATTCTAAGAAAGCAAGGGGGGAGTAGTTGGAGTGACCGAATTGAAGTGCATGGACAGCTATGTTTCACACAACTCAAAGCAACTTTCAGTCTTGGAATTTGTCAACTTTTCACCAAGGAATTCGTTTACCAAAGTGAATGAAGGGCACCACAAGTTGATTTTAGAGCCTGACTCACTTGAAACGATTAATCTTATTAAGGGAGCATGCTCTTTATCTCATCCTTATTTGATCATTGTTGTAGACATTCGACGACCCCTTGAGAGAGGGTGATGTTGCTCTCTTAAACATACACTCAGAGAGGAAAATTAGAGTGCGAATTTTCTAGCTAAATAAGGGTCTTCTGACTTTTCACGTTAGACTCTTTAGAATTTTCCTAAACCACGTTTTGGTTTGTTTCTCCAATATGATGCTAGATCAGTTGCGTTCTTAAGAATTTAGTCTCTCTCCAAAGTAAAAAAAAAGTGCATGAAGGGACTCCACGGTTGGCTGCTTCATCTTTTCAGGTAATAATAATGAACTAAACACATGTTTACTAATCTATCCCCTTTTTTTTAATGTTTAACAAAAAGAAAATAAAAGTAGATTTGCAAATTGCAATGGAGGAGGAAGCAGCAGGTTTGTTGAGGTGGATGATACGTGGGGTGTGGTCCTAATCTTGGTATTACGGTTAGATGCCATAAATATGTTTAGTTTTAACAAGATGCCCCATCTGCGTGATAACAACTACTTAATGTGAGGGGTACTTGGTTGGTGTCTTTGGAAAAGAGTTAGTGAGTAAAGAATAAAAAGTAAAGGAATAAAAAGTACGTGGTTGGTTGTTGCTTATTATTATAAGAGTAGTATTTTGATATCTCACTTTTGAAGAATACTCTATACTTTTCATTTAGTAGAGGAATGAAACTCATTCCTTAATAGTAGCTATTTTTTAAAAATATTTGTAATATCAATTAATTAAAATATAATTAATTAAATAGTCACAATATAATTAATTAAAATATAATTTATTAATTAAATAAAATATTGTAATTAATTAACTAATTTAAATATAATTAACTAAAATAATATAATATAATATAACAATCAATTAAAATATAAATAATTAAAATATAATTATTAATTAATTACATTATAATTAATTAAAAATAAAATAAATAATTAAGTG
>JANZLF010000009.1:5744192-5759937 GCA_026546835.1 Erythroxylum foetidum | reverse complement strand
CAATTAAAATATTATTATTAATTAATTACATTATAATTAATTAAAAATAAAATAAATAATTAGGTACAATATAATTAATTAAAATATAATTCATTTATTAATTAATTACAATATTTCAATTAATTAATATATTGTAATTAATTAATTACTTAAAATATAATTAATTAATTAATTAAAATATACTAAATTTTTATTTATAAATATTTTTTACAAACCAACCACTATTAATAATAATAATAATCATTTCTTTCTGTTAACTAATCATTATAATTATAATGATAATATTTATTTTTATTTTTTATTATATTTATCCTCATTTTTATTACAATTTCGAGGAAACTTTAGATAATAGATTAGGTGGTTATTCAAAGAGATCAGATCCTCTAGCCCAAATACTCTGTACTTAGCCAATATCAAAAGATCTGAGTCATCCATTCTACTTCAATGTCATCAAGCCATCCCACTTAATATAACTATTTTGGAATGATGAGGTGTTTGAGATACTGAAAATACACCACTCCGTCAAGAACAACTGGCATGTCATGAACATTCCTTTGATTGGCTTTAACAACATCCGAAAGCATATTGGATTTGGGCCCCCCGTTATATAGTTAAGTGGAGTTTTTCACTCCATTGGATTCGATGTAAGCATCAAATAATTTCCTCATTCATCTTAATATGCAGAAACAGTTGTAATCATCTGCAAACCCAAATTGTCGCTTCAGCTCATCAAGCTTTTGTATAATTAAGCATTTGATTCATTCATGCCCATCCTCAACAAATTTAGCCAAGTTTTCAACAAAGACAGGTTCATGCATTTCTTTAATAGATTCCTCCTCCTCCACTAAAGACATCAACTTCTTTGTTACCCTAAAATAATACTCACCATAGATATCAAAGCCATGGGGGTAATTCTTGAGCCAATTGAATCTTAGTTTATAGTTAATCAATTGAATATAGTTTTTATGATATAATTATTCAAATTCATTAATTATTTTATGCATATTCGTTTAATTAACTAATATGGGATAAGTATAAATTGCAAGTGAAAAGATCAATATTATGATATTCATATTACATTTATATATTATCCCTAAATTATTATTTATCATTGTTCTATTAAATTTGGATACTAATAGAATGTGGAAAAACTAATACATATTATGTTTCTTTCTTATGAAAAGATCAGTTTATCTTATAAATTAAAATATAGACATATTTAAACAAAGATGTATGTGATTATTAGAAAACAAGTTTATTAATTAAGTAGAGATGAAAATTATATTTGAAACATTAGTTATATATCAATAAAAATTTTAATTGTAATAATTATACATGTAATCCTTTGTCTTTGAGTTCTCCTAAATATCTCATATAGAAATTACTATACTACAATATTATTTATGATCTATCCTTATCAAAGGCAACACAATCAATACTCGTTGGATATAACATGAACCATGGTGAGGAATTTGAGTAATCAATACAAAATTCACCACACCAAAATAATATTAGCAATGGGTCGAGCCCAAGACATGCGATTTTATCGAGCATTGATAATAAAAAGCTCGATCGAGTTTAGCGTTTAATTTTATATTATTTTATTAAATTTAAAAATTAATAATTTTTAATAAAATATTTTGATCCAAATTTCAAATAATTGAAACTACAAATAATATGTAGCATAAATATTACTTAATTTTTAAGTAATTTATAAATAATATAGACATTATCACTAATTATTTTAGATACGTTAATGAACTTTTCCATATAAATTTTAAAAATAAAATAAAAATATATTGCATCAATTAGTAAATAGGTTTGTTAGAAGAAAAACGATTGTTTAAAATTTTATCACATGCTCTATTATCTTAAAACTCATTGTCATAAAAATTAATATATGTCATTTTATAGAAAATTAAATTTCTATAATTCATTAATTTTTCTAAAGCAGCTTAATATTATATGCCTTAAGTTTAATTTTTAAATTTAATCTTGAATTTCTAAATTGCTCATTTTTGTCAAATTATCCCAATTGAAATAAAGAATACTTATTCATTTCATTTTTATTGAATTAATATTGCTAAGTCTTGAAATAAAAACTAATTAAAAACTATATGCTTAATATCTTGGGTCCAACGCTTAAATGACAGACGTAATTTTTTTGACCATATGCCAATAAGAATTTAATTTCTTTATCATTTGTTATGTCATGAACTAGATCACCTTATTAGAATCAAACATCAAACAAAATAAAATTTGCTTGATATTGCACATAGTGCTAAAGTAAATATGCAAAGTCGGATCCTTGTTGATCTACCACCAAATGTAAAAGCTATAAGGTGTAAATGGATCTACAAAAGAAAAAGAGGATTTGATGGAAAGGTAGAGACTTTAAAAGCTAGATTGGTAGCTAAGGGCTATACTCAAAAGAGAGTATAGATTATGAGGAGGCTTTTTCTTCAGTTGTCATGCTTAAGCCCATCAGAATTCTTTTGGCCATAACAACCTATTTCGATTATGAAATATAAAAAATGGATGTCAAGATTGCATTTCTTAATGGAAATCTTGAGAAGACCATTTATATGGCCCAACCAAAAGGATTCATTGAGCCAGGTAATGAGCATAAGGTATGAAAATTGGAGAGGCCCATTGATGGACTTAAGCAAGCATCTAGGTCTTGAAACATTAGGTTTGATAAGTCTATCAAAACCTATGGATTCATATAAAACCTAGATGAGCCTTATGTCTATAAAAGGATACAAGAAGGCAAGGTTACTTTCCTAATATTGTATGTCGATAACATTCTACTTATTGAGAATGATATAGGAATGTTATCTATAGTTAAAGAATGACTGAACGAACAGTTCTCAATGAAGGGTTTAGGAGAGGCTAGTTATGTTCTAGGGATCAAACTTATAAGGGATTGTAAGAACAAACTGATAGCCTTGTCTCAAATAACCTAAACTTATAAGGGATCATAAGAACAAACTGATAACCTTATCTCAAATAACCTACATTGGGAATATGCGCAAGAAGTTTGCCATGCAAGATTCCAAGAGGGGTTTCACACCTACTAGACATGGAATCAAACTTTCAAAGGAGCAATTACCTAAGACCTAAGACCTAAGACCTAAGACCTAAGAGGGGGTCGAATGCATGGACAACTTTCCATATGCTTTGACAGTTGGAAGTTGAATGTACGTTATGTTTTGTACTAGAGTAAATATCTGTTACACTATGAGACTGGTAAATAGATTCCAGTCCAATATAGGAATGGAGCACTGGACTGCAGTTAAGTGCATACTAAAGTATCTCCATATGACGAAAAACTTAATGCTTGTTTATTCTAGAAGTAACCTTATTCTGAAATAATATATAGATTCCAATTTCCAATCAAATGTTGCTTCAAGGAAGTCAACTTCTGGTTTTATATTTGTTTTAAAAGGTGGAGCCATAGTCTGAAGTAGTATCAAGCAATCTTGTGGTGTTGATTCGACTATGGAGGTTGAGTATGTTGCTACTTGTGAAGCAGTAAACGAAACAGTCTGGCTTAGCAAGTTCTTGAATGATTTGGAGATAGTTCCTGAGGTAAAAAAACATTACACTCTATTGTGATAATAGTAGGATAGTGACTAATTCTAAAGAACCTCGAAACTATAAAGCTGCCAAACATATTGAAATAAAGTATCATCTTATAAGGGAGATAATACAACATAGTGAGGTGAATATGGTAAAGATTCCTAGAAAGCAAAACCTTGTTGATTCATTTATAAAGGCACTGTCTCAAAAGAGTTTTGAGGGTCACATAGCAGGGATGAGAATGAGAGATGAGTCAAACTTGCTTTAGGACGAGTGAGAGATTGTTAGAGTTATGTAAATATAGTACCCTAGAAAGTAAGTGTATTTACATGTAATTTAATTTTCTTTCAGTTATTTTTGTAATGAAAATATTTGTTATTAATAAAACAAAAGAGTTTGGTTTTATTTGTATGAACATTATATATCTAGTCATAAGGTACTAAGATTCTTTTGTAAGTAAAATATATGGAGATGTATGGGAAACATGTATATTATTAGAATCTAAATTATTTTATTCATAGTTGAATAATCAAGTTGGTCGTTTGATTATGATTTAGACTGTAGTGTTGCGATTTATCTCCATGTAAGTAAAAGAGTTTAGTTCAAAGGATGATGAGTTTTATGTCATGATAGTATTTAACTATCGATAATGGCACTATTTAATGAATTTATAATCAAGTATGTTTTTAAACAATAAAGTTGGTCGTTATTTTAATCTTAAAACATACATTTTAGCATTCTTTTATTATGAACCACAATCTTGATGAGTGGTGAACTTGTATATGTTTTATTATAATTCTTGATATGATTGGAATGTATTTTTACAAAGTATCAATTCAATGTTTACATTTTGGAATTATTAATTGAAACATGTATAAAAAAATATTCACTCAAATAAAGAATTTATAGTGATATCATCACTTCTAGATGTTTTACAAATATTGGTGGTTAAACTGGCGATAGTAGTTTGATGGACTAGCTATCCATTAAGTCTTAACACCAAGATAAGATCTTGTGTGGTAATCACATATTGAATAAAATGGGAGATCTAGAAGCAAAAACCAACGTAAGAGTAAAACGATAATTTTACCCTTTATTGTGCGAATGATTATAATATGGTTCATAATAAAATTTGCTAGTGAACTTCTTATTTGAAACATGTGTTCTCATAATATTTAGTAATTCAAGAGTTTAACTAATGATCTTTAGATGAATGACATCTGGGATTAGTTCTAATGAGATTAAATTAATTCTAGACTTATTAGAGCTTGAATGATCTAAGTCCAATTAGATTCCCCACTTAGATTCTAGGAAGGTTTTTAAGCAAAGTAAGAAATATAAATAAATGTCTTAAAGCCCATGATTGAATGTTGGGCTTACTTTAATTATAAGCCCAAAAGAAAATTTAATATTAGGCTTGACTTTGGTTTGATTTGATTAATTAGATTAATTAAATTGAAACAAAATTATTAAAGAAAGAAGGAGGGCATATTTTGATTTTTATACCTAAATGTGCAGCTGTACATTTAGTATTGAATTGCTCAATTAAAGATGGTTTTTATCATGTTTTTATTATCATTAGATGGAGTAATGACTTTATCATTAAATGGTTTAATGATTGTCTTTTAATGATGGAATGTAGTATAACCTTTTAGTATTCAATTGATTAAAAAAAGTAGAGGTGCATTTGATGTACTTTCTCTTCCTTCTTTCATCCATAACCAAAAATGAGAAGGTCTCATTTAAGTTATTGGTCTTTTCATATAGCCATCTTAAACAAATGAGAATGGTCTCATTTATTGGCTTCTTTATGATTAATTAAAGAATGAAGTGATGCATTGGACGCACATCACTTCTTTCTTTCATGATAACTAAAATTGTCAAGGAAAGTAAGAAATGTTCTTGCATTTTTAACTCGCTCTCTCCTCTCATACATGCGTAGTCGAAACTTGAATAAGAAGAGACTCATTTTTGGCTTCTTTCTTCTAAGAAAAATCTCCTCAAAATATTTCTTCTCCTTTTCCACCAAATGATCTTGTTAACCAAATTGTCCAAGAATAACAAGTGGTAGATTGGATTGGTAAAGGATACAACAACAAGGAGATAATATATTGATAAAGGAAAGGATACAAACGAGTCAAATCTATAGCAAGGATTTGGAGAAGATACACAAGTGAGGAGTCAAAGTTGTAGCAAGGAGTCAGTATATTTCTACCACCTTGTTCTTATGTAAATTATTTTCCTTATACTGTATCATGTATGGTTGCAACATGTTAATTTGGTTATGTTATTTCCGCTACGTTTTGATTTTGAAAAAGTTTTAAAATATACCATTTTCTTCAAATCTTGCATGCTTTTGTTTTTTGATCCAACACTAATCTATTTGTGTTCTAACATATGATATGCTCTGATGCAAGCTAAATTCTGTTCTGACCTAAATAAGTCTAATATCTGTTACAAGTTATGTTCTAATATCATCCAATGATATCCTATTCTAAGATTTTGAGTTTTGTTCTGAAACAAGATAAGTTCTGATTTGATACGAGACATATCCCAATCTGATACAAGTTATATTCTGATATGAAAGTATTATCTTGTTCTGATACTTATACATTCTGTTTCGATATTTAAATGTTTTTTCTTGTATTGATGAATCATATTCTGTTTTGAGACACAAAATGTTTAGATTACTCTTTAATATGAACAATTAAAGATTTCTTGTGGTATGATCGGATATTATGTATGTGAATACTAGACGACTATTAGAGATAGACGCCAGTTTATATCTCGTTTAGTTGTTCTCCATTAAGCTATATGCTTAGCACGATGACTTTGCCTCCGTTTAGGTTTTGGTAAAAAGGTTTAAAGACTAGGACAAACACAATTGTGGTGGACAAGAAGAAAATGTTTTATTTTGGAAATGTTCAGTTCATTTTTGGGTTGTAATCATTATGATGAGACCCTTTTGTATATAGTTTATGAGATTATTAAAGAAGAGGAAGACATCAAGGTCCATAAAAATTGTTTAATTACAAGCATTCTTCTTAAGAAATGTTATTGAAAGATGATTTGACATTATAAAAGTAAGATTTTATATACTTTCGAACATGTCAAGTTATGATATAAAGAAATAAAAATATATTATTATGCTTATTGTGTTATATATAATTTTATTAGAATGCACAATGAATTATTTGATGACTATGCTGAAAATGATAAGTAAACTGTGGAAAGTACAAATGGAAATGTAAGTTTCTAAATGAAGTATAATATCACTCTAACAAAATTTTGGTGTATGTCTTAAAAGTGGGATAAAATTGCTAGATAAATGTGGAATGATCATATTAATGAGAGTCTTAACTAGATTTTTTAAGTAATATATGATGAAAATCTTTTATTATTAATTTCAAATAAGTTAATGTAATTTTGATATTTTATAGACTTTGATGTATATATTTTTAATTATATTAAATATTCATACTTTTAAAATGACTATGAGAATTAATTAATTTAAACATTCAAATTTTAAATTTAATATTAAAATTAAATAACAAACTAAATATATAGATTTTATTTTTATTATAAATCTCAACTAAATAGATTTTTATTTTAATTTTTTTAGTACAAATCTCAACTAAATACAATTTTTAATAAAATTAAGATTTGTGTGTTTAAATTAAATAACAAACTAAATATATAGATTTTATTTTGATTTTGATTATAAATCTCAACTAAATAGATTTTTATTTGAAAGGTTTTAAACCAGACTGGACCATCAGGTTCAACCAAAAAAGGTTGAATCGTCCAGTTTTTATACACTGAGGTTATTAGGTGAAATCGAATCGGACCACTGACTGGTTCAAACTTTTTTCGGTTGGACCAAATGATCTAGTCTGATTTTTAAAACCTTGGTGGGAAGTGTAGAACTTTGGTTTATTGAACTGAATTATTTGAGAATAAGATAGTTGGGCCTGATATTGTGAAAGATACTGAAGAGAAAGTTTAAGTTATCCAACAAAGATTGAAAGTTGCCAGTGATAGGCAAAAGTCTAATGTCGACTTAAAAAGAAAAGATATTGAGTATTAGGTAGGTGATAAGGTGTTCCTGAAAGTATCACCATAGAAACTGTTGGGCATTGAATTTTTCCTTCATAAATAAGCATGATTTAAATTAATTATGAGGTCTTTACAGAATTATTTTATGGAGTTAATTATTATGTTAATGTTAATAAGGGTATATGAGATAGGTAAATTGAATTATAGTATTAAGGTGGTAAGATTGAATAAGTGTATTTTTGGTAGTTCACTTAAGGATAAAAACCATAAGGCATATAAGGAAGGGTAAAATGGACATTGCACACTCATTAAGGGCAGGATTGGAAGATGAAAATGTGGTCTTGTATTTAAGAGAAGGAGAAAACGTGAATTGAGGGAGAAGAATGAAAATGGAAGAGAGAAAGAAGAGAGTGTCGTGGAGAAGAGAGAAAAGAAGGAAGTTTGAGTTAGGTTTCAATTTTTTTTAGCCTTCAAGAGAGATTTTTGAAGTGGTTCAAGAAGAGAAAAATGAAGAGGAAGATAAGAGCTTCCATTAGAGCCAAATATCTCTTTATTTGGTGAAGAATCAAGGTAAGCTAATTTTGAATCTTTTGGATTTTTAAAAGGGTTTTAGTTTTGGAAGCTTAGGAAATGCATGGACTTAAGCTTACTTGGATCAATTTTATGCATATGTTTCTTTGGGCCCTCAAATTGGAGTTCCTATTGAATTGGGAATTTCAGCAATGTTGAGGGAATCAAGAGAGGCAAGCGGACCAAAAAGGTGAGGCATTTTTTAGCAAGTCTTCAAGCAAGGAATTCAAGGTGGGTTACATGTTTATAATAGATTTAATGAGCCATTAAAGTTTTCTTTTAAATCAAGAGAATACAATGTTTTCAATTGCTTCATAAATATTGCATTTATTGCTTTTGAATGATTTGAGAAATTGCCATATATTTGGTATGTGAATTTGGATGATGAATTGTGAAATGGACATGGAAATGGTTTTCGAAATATTTTATGCTCATGAAAAATAAGTTTCCAAAATATGTCATTTAGGGCAATATGTTTATGCCTTGAATTATATATTATGTGGGTTTGTGGTGGCCCATTTTGTATGCTAAGTGCACTTCAACTAAAGGTTTCTCCTGCCTGCCTACTAGTAGCATGGAGCTCCTTCACGGACTCCCCTATGTTCACGACTACTCAAACAATTATATGAGATTGCGATAGTACATTCTGTTCACGGCTACTCAAGACCATTTTATGAAAATGTGTTAGTACGTTCTATTTACGGACCTACCCAAACCATTCTGTTGTGCTTATGTGCTTATGATATGTTGACAAGATTGATGCATACATGATTTATATTATTGTGAATTTGGTTAAGAATTTAAGAACTATGCATTTTATGAATTGAATATGAATTTTTCTATGACCCATGAAAAATTTCAAGGTTTTGCTTGTTATCTATTATAAACTGTTATCCACGAGCTTTACGCTCACCCCCATTCCTTCCTATCTCTAGGTGAGGAGCAAGACGAGTAACCGAGAGTCAAGGCATCACTCCAAATTTGCATTTTTTGTTTTGTTTTGGAGTAATTTACGTTAAACAAGGTTGTAGTTGCATTTTGAGCAATTATCATTCAAGTATCTTTTGTATTTTTAAGTTATGATGTAGCATGGCTTGAAATGCCCATTAAAGTTTTGTAAAACTCTTTTCTTTTGAGGTTAATGAAACATGAGTTTATGTATGGATGAGGTTGAGTTGAAATTAGATATACTTGAGGAAGTTATTGATTTGAGATGATAAATTTTGAATACGAATTGTTGTTATATATAATTGGGATGTGTTATGGAAAAAGAAAGATAGGAAATTGTGAAGAATGTGAATCAGTTGTAAGTAATGAATTAAATGAGTAGAGATTAAAGAGTATGAGGAAATGATATTGGTAGTTGAATTGTTATGAAATGATGTTATATTAGAGGGAGTGAATTTGTGTTGCATTTTCAAGTCTTTCATAAGGGTAAAATTTGTGTTCTAATTTCAGGGAAAAAACTGTATCAATCTAAATTGAATTAGACAAAGTTGTCTTCTTAGTTGTAGCTTATCCTTCTAGCTCTACAACAATATAGAGTATGAAATTTTTTGGATATTAGAGTTGATAGATATGATCAATATAAGTTAGTATTGCTGCATGGGTTGTACACACAAGACATCTACATTAATTTGAAATTTTAACCCTTTTAGAGACAAAAAATTTCTTCGAAGTCTTCTATGTAGGTCTAGAAGTCTTCTTCGAAATGATCCAAAAATGACCTTAATCTAACATCTCTAGTGAAAGTTATGTCTATTTTTCCAAAACAGGTCTGGTAGAAAAAAAATGAAATGTCACGGTCGTGACTCTGCAAAAATTTTCAAAAGTCACGATCATGACGAGGGTTTTCCGAAACTTGAACATGTTCGACTATTTTGACCATAACTTTGTCATCCGACCTCCAAATGACTTTATTTTTAAAGCAATAGCTTCCTAGCACATTCCTCTATATCTCTATAAAAATTGGTAGCCTTTGGTGTTGACTTGAAAAAGATTGATGGAAAGAAATTGAGGGTATTGGTTAGAAGAGCATGAATTGGTTATGAACATACTTTGGCTGTTTAATCATATCTTGCGCTATAGAGCTCCGAATGAGACGATTCTTATTTTAAAATAAACTAGAGACATGGAGCTACAATTTTTCTGAAGAATTCAAGTTGTGATTTGAGCGTCTAATTAGTGTGGGCTTCCCCCTGTGGAAGGCGTGTCCAGAAGTCAATTAGGACGTCGGGCACGTTTCTTGCGAGGGTGGGGTGTCCAACAAAAACACATACTTCAGTTTGGAAAGAAAGGTAAGCTCAACCCACAATACATTGGTCCTTATGAGATTCTTAAGAGAATTGTACCAGTAGCGTATCAATTAGCTTTTACTGAAGAATTGGCCAAGTTGCATGATATGTTTCGTATTTCCATATTGAGAAGATATCAATTTGACGATACACATAAGATTCTTGTTCAAGAAATTCAAGTCCAACAAGATTTGTCTTATAAGGAAGGTCCTGTATTTATCTTAGCTAGAGAAGCCTGACAAATAAAAAATAATGAAATACCTATGGTGAAAGTACTCTGGCAATACCATGGACTCGATGAAGCAACTTAGGAGCTAGAATCGACCATGAAAACTCAATACCCTCAACTATTTTTATCAGGTATGAATTTTGAGGATGAAATTCTTTTAAGGGGGAGAGAATCATAAGATCCCAAATTATACCCTAGTTGAAACGTTACATGTTCATAAAGGTATATATGATACATGCTAAAATTATGACACGATTGAAGTTGTATATGTTGTGAACTTTGGTTGATCTTGAATTTTGGTTTAATGGATTATACTTAGTTATTTGAAATTAATTGGTATCATTAGGAAATTGAGGTATTAAAATGTACATTGACTAGGAAAATGTCAAGTGTTAAAATAAGTTAGCACATGAAAAATTAGATGACTAATTTGGCATAGTTAATGCATTGACGTATGGCAGCATTGGTTGAGTGACAAGTGACCTAATTGAGTTATGGCATTTGGAAGCATGATAAGAATACAAGTGGCTCACTCCTATGTTTTCCATGTAGGTCACCCAATGGAAGGACATGCGTCCTTTCATAGTTAGGACACCTTGCAAAGTAAGAGTTTAATCACTCTAACTCATTTGGTATTTCTACTGCTTTCTCACTACTCGCACCACTTAAACCTCTCAATCCCTCTCAAATTCTGAAATTTTTGCTTGATTTTGGATCATCATCACCTAGAATCTTTGCAAGATGCTGCATTAAGGAAGCTAGATCTTGTTATCTTTTATGTTGTCTTTTTGGTGCTAAG
Organism: Erythroxylum foetidum; assembly: GCA_026546835.1. Classification (NCBI taxonomy): domain Eukaryota; kingdom Viridiplantae; phylum Streptophyta; class Magnoliopsida; order Malpighiales; family Erythroxylaceae; genus Erythroxylum; species Erythroxylum foetidum. The sequence continues at coordinate 5,748,407 of JANZLF010000009.1, read as the reverse complement.
ATTTGCACCTTGATCTTGGATGTGTGCTAGTTACTTGGAAGGGCTACATTACCTGGTTCTTTGGAGTTGGATTTGAAATTAATTAGGTAATGGAGTTCTAACTTGATGGCATGTTATAACATGAATTCTATGTTACTTGAAATGGAATGGAATATATGTGGAATTGATGATATAATAAGGTCTAGAACATGATGCTTGTTTGATGGATTTTTCTATGGATTTTGTGCATGAAAGACAATGGCTTGTGAGTTACAAAATGATTATTTTGAGTTGAAATTGGATATGAAATTGATGAGGAGTTGGCATATAATTGAGGTATACTTGAAGTATGATTTAGGGCTTGTCATGATGGTGTTTTGAAATTTGGAAGAAGATGTTTAGATTTGGAATTCACAGGAAAATGGGTAGTCCACGATTATGGCACTCATCCTATGATTGTGAGCAAGGCCTTAGCATGGTAATCTTTGTTTTATGTAATTGTTGAACCATAGTAGGATAATATATCTTACATTGGTATAATTGAAGTTGTTTAGGCTTTGTAATGAACCTAGTTTGAGATTAGATTAATTGGTTAAAGGATGAATAGGTTGTAGATTTTCAATTGAAGTAATAACTTATGGAAGGTGTTATTTTAATTACAAGGATTTAATTTGGAATTTATAAGTTATTAAAGAAATGAAGTATACTCATGAACACAAATGTGATTTAAATGATATAAGTGATGTGTTAGTTATGAATGTTTGTGAATTGTGAACTTAGGTGAGTTGTAAAGTGTAATTACTTAATGTATAATTGGTATATTGATGCAATTTCTTAAATTCACGAGGCATAATGAGCTTGTTCAAGTGTGAATAAATATATTCAGTTTGAGAATAAGAAGTTAAATTCATACTTATGCATTATTTCAATGTCAAGTGATTCTGAAATGTAAAATGTTTCATTTTAAATTACCAAGTCCTAATTGTGGGTAAATAAGCATACCTAAAAGGGTCTATAGCTGCTCCTGTAACTTGAGACTAAGAATTCTCTTGATTATTGACACTATGATGTCCCCTAGTTATTGACACTATGGTATCTCCTGAATATCGACACTACAATGTCCCCTGATTTTGAGACATAAGTCTCTTTTGTTCTGTGATACCAATCATGGTATCTTCTGATATGGTCCTATTACCTAAATCTATAAATAGGACCAGCAGGTTAATATGTTTGTGTTTTAATATATGATCCGCTCTGATGCAAGCTAAATTATGTTCTGACATAAATAAGTCCAATATGTTACAAGTTATGTTCTAATCTAACACAATGATATCCTATTATTAGATTTTAAGTTCTGTTCTGAAACAAGATAAGTTTTGATTTAATACAAGACATATCGTAATATGATACAAGTTATGTTCTGATATGAAAATATTATATCATGTTCTGATACTTGAACATTATATACTGGTATTTAAATGTTTTGTTCTGTATTGATGAATCATATTCTATTTGAGACAAATAATGTTTGGATTACTCTTTAATATGAACAATTAAAAATTGTTTGTGATATGATCTGATTCTGTACATGTGAATGCCAGATGATTGTTATAGATAGATGCTAATTTATATCTTATTTAGTTGTTTCTTACTAAGCTATATGCTTAGCACGGTACTTTTGCCTTCATGTAGGTTCTGATAAGAAAGTTTAAAGACTAAGACAAAGACAACTGCAGTGGCTAAGAAAAAGTGTTTTGTTTTAGAAATGTTCAGTTCATTTTTTGGTTGTACTCATTATGATGAGACCCTTTTGTATTTTGCATATATAGTTTCTAATAACTATAATACAAGTTGGATCTGAATTTTTAAAGCATGTATTATGATATTTATACAATGTGTATAAGGTTAACTATTGTCAAGAACAAATAAAATGTAGTATATGTTTGCATGAGTTTCCTTAAAAACTTGGAATTCTATGGATTGTTTAGTTTTGTTTTATGTGGCATTTGTATATCCTCTTAGGGGGTGTGTAGGTGTTACATGGATAGTAATAAACTTTAAAAAGACTAATACACATTATACTTCTTCCTTATCAATAAAATATTTCCTTATTAAGAAAACAATTGTTCTCATAGACTAAAATATGAAGATATTTAGACAAATATATGAGTATTTATTAAAGAATAAGTTATGATATAAGAATCATATTTGGAACATACTTATATTCTTTGAAAGCTCTCATTGAGATAATTATATAGGTGATCCTTTAACATGAGATCTTTAAAGTATCTAATATAGGTGTTATGTTTTAATACTACTTAAGACCTATCCTTGTCAAGGATAACTCAATCAATATTCATTGAAAATAATATGAACTATATGAATGTAGTTGCGAAATTAATATAGGATTTATGAACTTTAAGTGATAATGGAGAATGTATTAGTTATTATTGATTCGCGAAATTCTTGGTCAAAATGGAATGACACTTTGAAAAATAATTTTCAAATGTTATTAATAGAATCAATTACTAATAGTGGATAACTAATATGATTGGACTCAAATAAAGTAGACATTAATTCCATGATCTATAGTTTTTTAATCAGAATATAATATGATGAAATGATGAAATGATATGAAAAATATATACAAAAGGTTAGTTAAAACTATTTTGACATTCCTAATATTCTGATAGTCATACTGCATTGTTAGACTATAATCTTGACATATAGATATACATATTTAATTAGAGAATTAATGATAAATTAAAAGAGTTTAATTTATTTACTTTTAAATACAATTTAGAGTTGTAATTTTTATTTATTGTCAACATATTTAAAAACGTAATAAGTCACACAAAGAGAATTGTTAATAGGAGAAAGATAATTTTACTTAAGTTGGATTTGATAGTAAAATACGAGAAACTTTAAAGATCAAGTATGATATATTTAATAAATAAAAATTAGTATGGGATATTGAATCTTATTTGTTTGATATTTAATTAGAACTAATTGTAATTTCAATTAAAGTTTACTTGATATTAAATTACTAAAAAATTCAAATCTTATTATAAATAAGTTGAGGTTCTAAAGAAGATAGCACTTATTGCTCATCCCTCTCCACTTTACTTATAGAGCTTTTTCAATTAATTCATGTAAACATTGTTAGAGAATGGATTCATGTATAACTGTACTAGTTATAATGAACCAATTTTAAGAATATTTTAAGGAAAACTTCAAGAAAAGGATCAAGTTTTGTAATAAATTATCATTTATGTTTGTACTTATTATGTTTATGTATGAACTATCTTATAAAATTCAAATTGATCTTAATTTTAAAAAAATAAATAAAAAGATATTTATTTTGCAACTTGCAATTTGAAATCTTGCCCCACGTTTTCTAATAATGAAAGTACTGCCTTGAAGATACAGAGTCTTCAACTTTTTTTAGAGATATTTGACAAATAGATACCAAAGTACAATATTCCTGATTTGATTATTGACTATCCATCTATGGTTTCATAACAAAGTAGACCATTGTAATAATGACTTGTTATACGGAGAATTAACATTTAGTTCTATGTGCATATGAGAGGTTTTTTTAATTATAGTTATAAATTTAATTTTTGTAAATTTAAATATTTAAATTTTAAATTTTTATAAAAATATTCAAATAAGTAATAAAATATAATACTCATGTTATTATTTTTTCTAAGTCATATTTTTATAAGTCATTTTATATATAATAAAATTAGTCAATTAATACAATTAGCTGACAATAAAATAAAACCCCAGGTCAAGTGTAACAGTGTCTCTGGTCTTGTATGTGCTTGTGGAATGGAGCAACACAGTCTCTGGTCTTAGTCTTGGTCTTAATCTTTGACCTTAAAACCAGCGGCTAAAGAGTTCCGAAAGAGACATCGCAATCGCAGAAGAATCTGGGTTGTGAATCGGCCACGTCTGTCGGAGAATGAGTAAATAAATGGGAAGCACGGAGATTTCAGAGTATCGCTGAATTAGAGCCTCCCCCTCTCTCACTCTCTCTCTCTCTCCCTCGTGTGCATGGTCAAAGGAACCCACGAATGCTGCGGTAGAGTGACTGGGGCTCCTCTTCTCTTAACTAAGGTCTCGGTTTTGAGTCTTGGGCATGAAGCCGCACTTGTGAGGAAGAGCTTTGCCACCTATATAGTCCTGCCTTCTGTTTTTAAACTCGGACCGGATCGGCCGGTCCGATCGGTG
>JANZLF010000009.1:5698498-5722645 GCA_026546835.1 Erythroxylum foetidum | reverse complement strand
TAGAATATGTGTATGTATGTGTCTCTGTGAATAATGTTTGTGTGAATCGAAATTATGTATAGATGTTGGGATCGGGTCCGAAGTTTTGTGGAGCGCGTCACTGGCGCAGCCCGAGGGGCCACCTCAGAAAATAGGGATCCGGGACCCTGGCCTAACACATACATTTAATAACAAAGTCATCCTTATGTTATTTTTTGTATTGAGTAGGGATGAGTTTAACAGAGTGTGCATATGTGAGACAACTAAGGGAGTACAACTGACAAGTGCTAGTTAAACTATGCTTTTAATATAACTTTCAGAACATTTTGTTTATGTTAGGATGGTTTGAATTAAATTTGATACTCGATATGGATTATGTTTTATTTAAATGTCTTGTTTTATCACTTTAATGAAGAAGGAATGGATTCAGACAAGTTGAACCCAAGTTAGAGAAGTTTTGCCCCTATTTTGCAGTAGCTTGTGATATTTTGTCTATATCTTATGATTTAGAGGTCCAAATGGTATAAATTAATGTTAGTGCTACAGAAACTAGACACATAGAGAAAAATTTTTCCAGAAGAGCCTGAAACCCATTGCTGATGTTTTTTATATGCATATTAAGGAACAAATAGTGGCATGAATGGAAAGAGTGTCTTTTACAACCATGACATTGTTTTCGCTTCTGATTTTCACCACATCTTATTTGAACCTTTAGGAATATGTATGAAACTTTTTAAAAACCTAGAAATAAATGAAATAAGACTTACCATATGTGAATTGAGTGACTGAACATTGGAATATAATATTGAGTATAATGCATACTAAAGAAAATTTACATGTACATAAATGATTTGTATGCATATTCATTACTCATATGTGTATAGTATGATTATACAAGTGTGATTTTGATACCCTTTAAATGGTGGTGAATTATGAATTGCATGCATGAACATGAATACATATTTTATGACTTGAAATGTATATCATATGACTTGTTAATATACTAATCGTGAAATTAGTAAATGATGAAAAAAAATGTTACAATGCCTGCTTCATTGTCTTGGTGGTGGATTGATAGGCATGCCTATAAGGTTACAATGTAGCAGCTATAGTTCGATACCTTCGGGTGTCCATAATTTGATACCTTCGGGTATCCACATATTGATACCTTCAAGTATCCACAGCTCGATACCATTGCATATCCATAGTTTGATATCTTCATATATCCACAACACCCGTTATCCACACCCACAGAACATGTACAAGCTTAACACATAAAGGAAATTTAACAGTCATAAATAAGAAATACAATATGACAACATGAATAATTGGTGTGGATGATCACTTTTATTGATTGTAATAAAGAATTGCATTAGTGTGCAATTATATGGACAATTTGTATCTATAAGCATTGAAAATCAATAATTGGCTTATAAAATGCTCATTTTCAGTATATGGATAATACATTGAATCATATTTACATTATTTACTTTACTTAAATATGACATCATTGTTTACATAAGTGTTGAATATCAATATTTGGTTCATAAAAGTGAATTTATGGTATGTGAGTTGTGTTATTTATGAATGTATGTGCTTCGTGGATGATTGTTGTGAGTGGTCATCTAAACTAAATGTTTTCTCTACTAAGCTTTCAAGCTTAGCACGGGTGTTAATCCGTGTAGGTCCAATTCATAGGAGTAAGGTACAAGAACATCTGCAGGAACCAAGGCCAACAGATAGATTAAAACGTACTTTTGGAATGTGTTTTTAGTTACATATGATTGTACATGTAATAAAGAAAGAAATTGTATATTTTCTTTTGAATTACCATGTAAATGTAAAGATGTATTACTACTGTTAAATGATAATGTTAAACATTGGGAGTTTTGTAATATGTATATATCATTAAATAGAATTTTAAACCTTGAATACATGTACAAGAATTTGGTTGCTACATGTGTGGATGGTTGTAGGTTCTGTATAGAGGGTGTTACAATGTTATTCATGATTGAACTTGTTCAAAAAAGGGTTGTTCTAATACGTATTAAAATTTCTCACATAATGAGATTGATCTATTTGTACCAACTTAAATAGGTGATTAACTTCACATCTATGGTCTTGGTGAGGCATATTGCAAAATGAACAAACTAGCAAAAACACTTAGATAACATTTGTTGTTAGGTGGCTATTCTATAAATTTTTTGGAAAGAAGCAATTTGGACTGTAAGATTAGTGATAACATCTATCTTAAGTAATCTTTGGCATGCTTCTTTCACTAGGCCATTAAATAAATCTTTTTAAGTGGTGATTGAATATAGAGGTAGAGAATTTAACTAGTTCTTTGCTTTGTCTCTCAAACCAATTATGTAATCTTTGGCATGCTTCTTTCACTAGGCCATTAAATAAATCTTTTAAAGTGGTGATTGATTATAAAGGTAGAGAATTTAACTAGTTCTTTGCTTTGTCTCTCAAATATAAAGGAAATAAGTGAAGGTAAAGAGCTTTATCATTAACTAGACTATATTTAACAATGTCACAAATCTTAAAAAGTCCACAATGAATCACTTTAATCATTTCTAAATTTAATAATTTCATCTCAAAATTATTCACCTAAACAACTGGTCTTTTAGTTATTGATTGAATATGGTAGGTGACAATGTATAAGCTCATAAAAACTATTGGTTAATTGATTATATATGGGTTGTTTAACTATTAGTTTTTAATGGTATGCCATTTATATTTCTTACTCCCTTAGGATCATGTATTGGTTCTTACAACTTCATGAAATCTTCTCTCTTCTCTTCTCTTTTTCGTTAATAAATAAGGTGGATCTCTAAGTGAAAAATAAGTGGATTATCACTCCCAAATGTCATATGCACCTTGATAGTTCTTTCATGTTTAGCTCAAATTTTTAAAATTAACTGAATTTGCTATATCACAAATATACTGCTCATATAAAATAGTATAACAAGGTATCATTCCTTTGAGGATTGGTTAGTCATCTTATAATTCAAATTGACTTTTGTTTGAGTAAACCAAACAATAAGAGATTGAAATTACAAAAATTCACAATTTAAAGGATTGAAAACACACTTCAAAATGTCACAAAAATAAGAACACAACTTTGGTTTAGATAATCAAATTATAAAGGTTAGGGCCATTCTCTCTCTAACATGTAATTCCTCACTTTGGTAATGTAATCATGCATAGTCCTAGGCATTATAATGTATTGATCCTTTCTCTCTTAATACTTGAACTAGTTAAGCTCAAGATAATGATTAAAGTTCTATATGTGATCTCTCAACCTACATATTTTACTTAATCGTTACGTGGATATGAAGTAACCTATTGGACAACCATCAAAACATCTAAGATCTCTCTCTAAATGTCATGTTAGCTTGATGTGTGAAGTGTTCTCAAGGCAAACCATTGTGGTACATCCAAACTGATTTCCTAACTCCATTTCTCAATGTAAGCAAAGTATATAAAGTCTACACATCATAAGCACTAAAGCAAACTATATGCTAAACCAAAGCGAGTTCTTACATAGTTATGGGAAGAACAACCCTAAATCTACTTAGAAATCCATTACAATCATCAAAAATATCCCCAAAAGTCCATACATCTTCTCCACACAATAACTAAAAAAAATAAATGAGAAAAGAGAGAACAGAAAGTCTATGAGTTGAAGAACAAAGCTGGAACTTAGTATGGTAGCTTTGAGATCACTTGAAATCACTTGATTCTCCTTGAAATCCTCCCAAAATGTGTCTAACTTCCTCTTTTTTCTGTGCTACATGACCCTATTCCTTTTATAGGTTTAAAATGGGGGGGTTTTTGTACCCCTTTAGGTGCTTAAACCGATTTAGATACAAGTGGAGCAAGCTGAAATTGCTAGTTGGAAAGCTAGAAAATTCCAGCTTCTATTTGGGTTTTGTTTTCCATCCTTATTTTCTTCTTTTTTTCTCTTTTGAAACCTACAATAAGTCCATATGCAAGTAAGTTGATAATCAACACAAATAAGGTCCAAATCTTGCCTAAACATTGACATACAACCATGCAAGATGTATATACATCAAAACACATGAAAAACATGCAAAACCTAAGCTTAAAAACCCTCATTTATAACCTACCATGCACTTTATCATATACAATCACATACACTTGCAAGTTATGTTAAAATAATACAAAACCTGGGCTAATCATCATAGTATATATACTAAACATCAGTGATGGAGCCAGGAATTTAAGATATGTGGTCCAAATATTTAATTTTTAAAATTTTGAGAAGCTCAGTACACCACAAATCTTTAAATAACCTCGTCCTAATATATATATATTTAATAATCTTGGAGGTGGGGGGCCCAGTGCACCATTGGCCCCCACCTACCTCCGTCCCTGCTAAACATACACATTTATCACATAAAATGACTTAACAATCCTATAACAAATATCACTTATCACACCTAAAATGAGTTTTTGGAAAGCACAAAACCAAAACAAGAGAATAAATACAAAATAAATAGTTTTATTTGGTACCGATATTAATAAATAAAACAATCAATGATAATGGTATCAAAAAATTATTGTAAATTTTAGATATTGTCACGAAGAAGTAATATAATGATGAAAGAGTATCATCATATAAAAATATGTTTATTAATTATCAATATTAGTCTAACTCTGATTCAATTTGAATAATGGAAGGATGTAATTGAATAAAATTTCAACTTAAAATAATAAAAAGAAAGAAATGTAGAATGATTAACAATAAATATTAAATAGTTTTAGAAATTTTGATCTCACTAAAAATAATCCTACTTGAATCGCGTAGCTTAATCAATTACTATCTATTCCTCATATTACCGGTGAATTTTTTAATGCAATTATTAATCTTTCTCAAGCATCAATAACATGTGCTAACAAGCAAGTTAATGACTTCTTTTTGATAACTCTAGATACGTTGAATTCATTAATTATAAGAAATTCAAAATATTACATATAATACCATGAATGTTTCCATCTTATGATAATTATATGAAATTTTAATCAACCTCTAATTAAATTATTTCTTCTCAATCTCAAATTGGATAACAAATCAATCATTGATTAATGAATTATTTCTTCATCGGTGGAAGCCTTTCATGATAGTCTCAATATGCTGGCTCTTGCTTTAAGACTAACAGTGTACTCAATATTAACAGCCTGCTCTAGCTTTCATAGAAATATGTAGGAAATGACATATCTCCATTTGATACCATACACCAAGGACAGGAAAAGTAGATGTCTGTTTCATCATAGTCATCCATTTTGCACGTTTCTGTATTTTTTGAGTGCTACTTCTTACCATACCATTAAATGCAGTTGTTAATATGTTGACAGACTAGCTCTGTTTTGAAAACTAGATTGGACCGTTCAGTTTGATCGATTTGATCAGTGACCGATCGACTATCTGATCCAGTTCATCCTTAAAAATTAATTTTTAATTGAACCAGTGAGAACCGGTCAATTGACCGGTCAGACCTGTCTCACCGGTCCGACCAATAGTTCAATAAAATTTTTATTTTATTTTTATTTTTTGTATATTTTTGTATTTTTAAATATTATTAATATTAAATATAATTAAATATAATTATTGCATAATTATGACGTCACACCGGTTCGACCGGTAATTGAACCGATCAAACCGATAACTAATAAAACTTTCAGTTCGATGACCAGTCCGAATTTCAAAACATTACAGACTAGGATTCCTTCGCAAGTTTAACTTGTCAAACAAATATTCCTCTAGTACATCTTGAATTTCAGTCAATAAAAATGGTGTCTGATCTATCTTTGGTAAATTTCATTTCGTCATCCAAACCATCCAAAACCTGCACTATATCCAGATATCGACGGTGGTATTTATATTCCATTAGAAAAACTTCAGGCTTCCCGTCCACTTCCACCGCACTATAACCAGGTACTTTCCTTAATCCAGTAACCTTCATTTTCTTTCTTACAATGGCAACTTCGTCCCACTTCTTGGCCAAGGAAAAGAAGTTTGAAACCAAAGCATATATTCCCAGATCATCTGAATTTATGTCGAGAATCTTTTTTGCTGCCATCATTCCAAATGATAACTTCCTGCATTTATGGCAACCTGACAGGAGAGCTACCCAAATAGCAAGCCCTGGCTTGATGTTCATTGATTGTATTAGCTGAAATGCTTTTTCCACCTCTCCGGCTCGAGAGAAAAGGTCAACCATGCAAACATAATGCTTCTCACTTGGTTGGATTTTAGATTCCTTTATCATTACATTAAACCAGTATCTACCTTCTTCCACCATTCCTGAGTGACTTAAAGCTGAGAGAAGAGAATTAAAGGTTGCATGATCAGGTTTCAAGTTTCTTTCCCTCATCTTGAGAAAGAGCGACAGAGCTTCCACTCCATGCCCATGTATACCATAACTTGCAATCATCGCATTCCACAGTATCAAGTCTTCGGAATCTATTTGATCAAATAAGAAACGAGCACAAGCAAGGGCACCACATTTTGCATACATATCCACCAAAGCAGTATACGAAATTTTGTCGAAATCAAGCCTTCTAACAATATATGCGTGTACAGACATCCCAAATTTTAAATGGCCAATCTGCGAACATGCAGAAAGTGCATTCACCAGAGACGCAGAATCTGGTTTGAATCCCAGTTTCTGCATTTGAACCAACAATTCAAATGCATTTATAGCAAAACCATTCTGAGCAAAGCCCGAAATCAATGCACCCCAAGAAACAACATTCTTACGGGGCATCCCCTCAAAGACACGAGATGCAAGCTTCAAGTATCCATTCTTAGCATACATGTCAACAAGGCTAGTTTGACAAACAACATCATACGCATGCATCTCTCTCTTAATAACATACCCATGAATTGAAAGACCTAGCTTTAAGTCCCCAAGATTGCCAGAAGCCTGAATCAACCCCACCATCACCGCCCCATCTGCTTCTATCCCTTCCTCCTGCATCCTCCTATACTCATCAACCGCATCTGAAGCCTGCCCACTCTGCACATATCCAACGATCATGGTACCCCAACAAACCACATCCTTTTTCACCATCTTATCAAACACCACCTTAGCTTTACTAATTTCCCCACATTTGACATACAAGTTCAAAACAGAAGATCCAACAAACACGTCATCCTCGTACCCAAAGTCCGCTGCTTGACTCCATATATGCTCTCCCTCTCTCAAGTTCATCAAGCTAGCGCACGCCTTCAGCGCCACCGTGAAAGTGGAGCTATCAGGCGTTACTCCTTCAGCTATCATATTACGGTAAAGTTTTAAAACCTCAGTCGGATTATTCTTGCGAGAATAAGCAAGAACCATTGAATTACACATGTCCACTCGTGTATGAGGCAATCTGTCGAACACGTCATGGGCAGAGACAATGTCACCAATACGCACATACGAAGAAATTAGAGAGGCTACAGAATTTGGATGGGTGTAAAGAGCAGTAGTGATAAGGAGAGCATGGATTTGGGGTAGGGATGCTTTGTCCTTGCAAAGTTGCAGGAGTCGTTTGAGACGATATGGCCATTGAAGCAACTGCATATAAATAATGTGCGCAATTTGCCACGGGAATTTGGACAGTTGCAGCGTTGAAAAGAGCGCCACCAAAGAGAAATAAATATCATCGCTGTCAATGGGAATCGAAACTACAACCACTTGGTAAAAAACCATACGCTATACTAGCTGAGCTAGGACAGCCCTGCCATTGGCGACTCTCTTTTTCCTTGGGAACTGTAGCCACAGCCAGAAAGAAACTTTCTACCAAAATAGACGAGAGTGTGAGTTGGCGAAGCAACAACAATGGCGGAAATCTCATCAGATCCTTCAAATCCTGGGCAAAACGTTTTTGATGTTCTCAACACACCACATACTGATTTTGATTTCGACCCCAAAACCATGCGTATCACAAAGCCGGGTTCAAAGCGCCTCAAGCTCACTCTCTGTGTCCTTTTCTCTTTCCTTCTAAGTTTCCCGATGTTGTGGAAATCAGTAGAAATCTACCGCTCTCCACTTCCCTTCCGCGAGATCCAAACCCTCTCCGACCACATCCAATCCAACCCAGTACTATTCCCTTTCCATTTCCAGGCAATCTTCATTCTTGCCAATCCCAATAATCACTTCAATCCTGATCTTCTTCGGTCCAAACTTTTCTCCCAAATTACCAAACTTACCTCCCCAACCCCTAAATGCGGCTCATGCACCGCTAATTTCACTCTCACTGTCGCCGTCGAGGCCGGACGCAGTGCCTGTCGTCTTCACTCATTTGGGGAACCTCTGCCTTGCTTGTACAGGTGTGGCGGTGGCATAGGTCAAATCAACTTTGATTCTGATGATGATGAGGCTGTGGATGAAGCTTTGGAGTCTGTGTTGGGAAATGCGTGTTCCAGTTTTGGCGGTAAAGTGTATAGCGTGGTGGTGGTTGTGAATGAGGAGAAGGGAGTGAAGGCGGTGGTGGGAAAGCACCGCCACGCGTGGATAGTGGGAAGGGATGCTTTGGAGACGGCGGAGGAAGTGGCGGCGGAGGTATTGGTCAAATTGTTTGCCAACGGTGGCAGAGAGGAAGGTTTGATTCCTTCGGAGTTTATGCCTGTGGGTGCTGATGGCAAGATTGTTCTCTCTTTCAGTCTGCTTAATTCCAATCCCGACGATTGGATTTATGATTGGTAATGAGCTTGTTGTGTTTGTAATGGTTTTAGATTGATAATGAAGTAGAGAAACCATGTGTTTTAGTACAGGGCTTTTAACTGAGGTTGGAATATACCTGATGATTGTCTACATTGATAATGTGTTTGATTCTGGTATAACTACGATTGAATTGATTTCAAGAATCTTCATTACCTTACTTTGCAGGGATTTTGAGTTGGTAGACGAAAATCTATTGGCCCCCGTGCTTGAAGCTTTAGCACCTATAGCTAATATTAGTGTTGAAAGCCAGGTAAAGACGTCATTCTGGGTCTTATGAAACTTGTTATCGTTGAATTTTTTATGACTTGTTTTCCATTAATGCTTGCATTTTGATTAGGTTTTGTACCACACCCCGAAGGCGGCATTTTCTTCCTGGGATGAAAATTTACACAGCCATATCTTTGATGCTGGATATCTTCCTTTCTTTGTATGTTCCTTTCAATTTTTTACTACATTTTGATGACTAAAGAAGCAGAAAATATGGATATTCCATCTTTTCCAATCCTGAAGGCTTTGGTGTCAACAGGTGAACTCAAATGAATGGCATTTAGACACCTCTGTTGCGGCAGGTGGACGGTCAAAGATATTGCAATTTGTGGTGTATATTCTTTTTCACTTGTTCTCATCTCTTATACTTTCTATTTAACTTATTAGTGGTATATGCGATGATGGGGTTTAGTTATTATCTGTAAAGTAGCATGTGAAATGGCAAGATCATCTCAAAACATATTCTCTTTGGTTAATTGCATGAAACCTGTGGCAGAAACCTTGGTTTGGATCTCATAGAGTGACCTTTTTCTTTAAGTTTGTTATATTCCTTGCTGGGACCTTTTAATTTGTATCGCTTATGTGCTATATTTTTGCTAATAAATACAGAAACATCTTTATCTAAAACTCACCGCTCAAATTTTAATTTTTCTTTTCAGATATGTGCCTTCTAGAAATGAATGTCCTCTGCTTCTCCGGCTCCCAGATGGAGATGTGTCAACCACAAATGGCTTTATATCTCCAGTTATTCACATCTTCATGTGCTTCAAACTTAGTTATTTGCTCATTTTCTAATGTTGTTACCGTTTCAAATTATTTATTGCAGATGTGGGGAGGGGTCATGGTATGGAACCCAAAAAGCTGTTTAAAAGATTCAGAATATAACCTTGCTGGCAGGCATATGCTATCAACTGAGGTGATTTTTTCTCTAATAAACCCAGAGTTGCTTTTTAACTCACTATGGAAGTGTAATGCATGTGGTCACTTTTCTTTCTATTGGCTGCAAAGTATGACAGTGTGCTGGTTTAAACAAATGTCCTTAGGTTGACTGAAAGATAATTGAAATTCTAGTTGGAACAATGATATTTTGAAAGTTGAGTGAAAAGATGTTACTATTATGTGTACAAATGGTAGGTGTGGATCTCATGGTTCCGTCATTAGTGGATTTGTCAACTCAACAAGCCTAGACTAATCTCATGACCCTTAGATTTGTCATGAAAGCATTAATGTTTACCTACGCTTATTCATTTAGGCTATAACAGTGGTGACTTGTACTAATTGCTATTTGTTTCACATTAAAAAAATCATCTTTTGTTTTGATATGTAGTGAAAGCTTATAAGTGTTTTTAAGCCATGTAGAATGGAATTACTTTGTTTGGACTCGAGCTTGCAATTTAGTTGTGTATGGGGGCATCTAATATGCATGATTATGCGCGAGATTTCCTTTTCCTAGATTACATTTTTCTAAACAATCAATCAAGAAGGTTTTATTGGCTAGAACAAGTAATGTAAAACTTGTCATGGTTTGGGACTTGACATTCTCAACATAAGATGGTAATCTTCCCAGATTTCCATTTTAATAATTTTCATTTCTCATTATATTTCCTTGAACTAGCAATGGATATGTTATGTTTCATTTGTATCAAACATTTTAATTTTCCAATGCATATTATTATGATATGCAAGATGTGTTCTTATGGAAGAAATATAAAAGGAGAGAAGTTAGGAGCAAATGGTAGTAGCTAATTAGGAAATTATCTTATGTTTCTATAGTAGTTATCTTGTGTTTTTGTAGTAATTATCTTATTTAGGGAATAGTTATCTTATTTAGGAAGTCTGTTATTTTCGAAAGTCTATTTTTAGCGGGAGAATAAGTTAGCAGATTCCTATTCTATTTTAGTTCCTAAATACTTTATGTATTCAGCACATTTAAAGGGTATTATGATGAATAAGAAGGCAATCAAAATTTTCACTAAAAAATAGGGGAAGAGCTTTAGCAAATAAAAGAAGGATTTCTCTGTGAGTCATCTCAAGACCAGATCCTACTCAAAAACACATATCAATTTAGTATCAAAACTAGATGTCACGGACGACTCTATAGACTTGTCAAGCCGAATGGATGTGCTCATGTGAAATATCAAGCAGAGATTTTCTATGGTGGAAGTCTAGTGAAAAATATTTGAACTTGCAACTAGAGGAGATTTTGCAAGAGTTGAAGGGGCACGACAACAACAGCAATTAGGTGGCGAGCAACAACTACACCTATAAGTATCAAAAGGGAGGAAAGAAGTATTGAGCAAGGCAGAGAGACTATTGTTCCTAGGTATTCTATATTAGAATTTTCTTCATATGATAGTATTGATGTTCCGTTGATTTGGATCTATAAGTGTGAGTTGTTCTTTGGAAATAAGCGAACGCCCTAAGGAGAAAAGGTGAATTTGACAACATTGCATCTTAATAAGGAAGCACAACTGTGGTTTTTCATGGGATTTTGTTGATTTAACTATGAGCTTTGACCTTTGAGGGAACCAAGCTAAGTGGTAGGGACAACGGTTGGATAGGTAGGTAGGGGCTCATCATATACAAGAGTCTATTCCACCCTAGGTTGAGTTAGAGAAGTTATTGGTTGAATTCTCAGACTTATTTGGTTAACCAACAAAGCTACCTCCAGCTTGTGACCACCAAAATGCACTCCTCCCAAGCTCAACGCTTGTAGTAGTTCAACCTTATAGATACCCTCATTAGCTGAAAGAGGAGATTGAGCGACAATGTGAGGATATGTTGGCATGTGGCATCATTAGTCAAGTTAGTGACCATTCTCCTCTCCTATGCTTGCTCCTAAGCATGATGGCTCATGGAGATTTTGTGTCAGCAATTGGGTGTTAAATGCTAGAAGATAAGTTCCTTATTTTAATGGTGGAGGAATTGTCGGTTGAATTATATGGAGGGAGGAAATTTTTCCAAGCTAGATGGATGAGGTAACTATAGACATTTGGACCCGTCATGGCTATTTTGAGTTTTTTGTCATGGCTTTCAGCCTCATTAATACTCCGTCAACCTTTCAAGTCTTAATGAACAAGATCTCTCAATCTAACTTGCATTAGTTTGTGTTGGCTTTTTTATTTATTTATATGACATATTGATGTATAGCATGACACCGGTTGAACATTTACAACACTTGTGAACTGTTTTGAATTTATTGTGTGCTCACTTGTTTGTTAGATATCCAAGAGCACCTTTTGGTAGTCCCATGTGACATACTTAGGTCACATTGTTTGGCGTCTCATTGGGTCCTTCAATGGTCTAAGCAATAATCCAGGGACAAGCAGAAATGAAGCAAGCACATGACTTTCACCATCAGAAGATCAACTTTTGGTGGGGGCATGGATGTGGCTGAAATTATAACCCCATAGGCAATTATTATCCTTAAGTGTTTCGGCCCATTTCAGGTGGTTAGGCAAGTTAGCAAGTTCACTTGTTGTTTGGCCTTATTGGTGGGGAAGTAAAATTCATGATGTGGTGCATGTGTCACCCTAAATGAGTTCAAGGAAGCTCCACCTTCAGCTGTAGTCCCTCTTAAACCATTGTTGGCAGGCAACGCAAGTCTAGTCCTTGAGGCAATTTTATGATCTACACTCAACAGGGAAGGTGGGAATTATTGGTGCAGTGGCAGGGACTACCATTGGAGGAGATTGCTTGGGAGTTCTGTGAATATTTTAAGAGACTAATCCTGAATTCGAGCTTGAGCACAAGCTCTTTGTCTAGTAGGGGAATAATGATATACAAGATACTAATAAGCCTCTAGTTAAGCTTTTCCACTCAAGAGGAAAGAAAAGGGGTTGATTAGAGGAAAAACCCAACATTTTTAAAGTTGATATTGGAGGGTTGCTATCTAATATTTTTGCTTTAGCAGTTGTTTGTTTTGTTGCTGGCAAGATTTTAGAAGGTTGTGGTGGATGGTTGTTAGGGTAGGGTGTCAGATAAGGGAATATTTAGTCGGTAGAGGGCAGTAGAGAGCATGTAGGCATATATGTTCTAGGATATAATATGTGTAAGGAGAGAATCGCTCCTCTCGAATGTTGTCTAGAATTTCCTCCACACTGATTTTCATTTGAATAAAAGACCTAAAAAGTAGCCATTCTCTACTATTCTACTGGTAACTTAACAAATTTGGTATCAAAGTTTGTTTTAGAACCTAGGGAATGCCAACGACAAGGATGGAAGCAAGAGTAAAAAATATGGAAGAGAAGTTTTCAATGATTGAAAGTCATCTGTTTCACCTTGACTCCTTGTTTTCTTCTTTTAACCAAAAGCTAGATGAGGTCTTGAACGCCCTTCACAAGAGCACCATTTATGTGAGGAAAAGCATAGCATAGTCAAGTGGGGATAGGACCCACAACTGAACTTCAAGTTTAGAGATGGCGGCAACTCGTGGAATAGCAGGATCTAGCAGTAATGTTCTAGTCTGCCACAACAGGTATGATCATAAACTAGAGATGCCCACATATGATAGGGAGGATGACTTGAGCTCATCAGTTCTTTTAGTGGAGAGGTACTTCTTCGTGAACAAATTGAGAGAGGCAAAAAGGTTGGAATCAGTACGGGTGTGTCTTGGGGGCGCCGCCTTGGCGTGGTTACAATAGGAGGAGAATTGACAGCCCATACTGATATGGGATGAGTTAAAGACCCAACTTCTGAGAAGATGCTTACCAAAATGCAAAGGGACTCATCAATGTCACCTCCTATCATTGTGGCAGACATCCACGGTGGTGCGATATCGAAACGAGTTTGAGGCGTTAACCATTCCACTAAAACAACCAGATGATGACACTTTAGTGGCAGTATTTCTTAATGGCTTGATGAAGGTGTAAAAGGGGGAACTGTTGGACTCAGCCACCATCCATTTGGTTTTCCATGTATTACATCTTAAGGATTTGATAGGTACTAATACCTCCAACATAGAGATGCCTCCAGTGCTTCAAGCTGATTTGGAATGAAAAGTTGAACCATAAGCTCTCTTTGGGGTTCATCCTTGGTAGGACTACTAGTCCCACTGAAGTGCTATCAAATGTAAGAATTTGCTATATTTTGCGCCATCATGGGAGCCTTATGGCAACATCCAGCATAAATTATCATCTTTCACCTTGAGGGCAAGGTGACACTCAAAGTGAGGGGTATTGATAGGCCTCCGGATAAGCTTTTTTTGCTCAGGAGTAAAGAAAAGGGGCCAAACGATTTAGAGGAAAGCCCAAATGCCCAAGGTTGATACTGAAGGGTTGCTATCTGTTATTTCTGCTTTTTTAGTTGTTTGTTTTGTTGCTGGCAAGATTCTACAAGGATGAGGTGGCATGGTTATTAGGGTAGGGCATTAGTTCAGGGAAAATTTAGTTGACAAAGGGGAATGGAGATTAGGTAGGCATAATTTGCTAGGATAGAATATGTGTAAGGACAGAAGGTCACCTCTCGAATGTTGCTTGTAATTTCCTTCCTGCCGATTTTCATCTGAATACAGGACCTACACTATTAATCATTTTCTACCATTATACTGGTAATTTAACAGATATATTCTTAGGATACAAGGATAGCAATTAGAGGCTGATGGTAGTAGCTGATTAGGAAGTTATCTTATATTTTTGTAGTAGTTTTCTCATGTTTCTGTTGTGCTTATCTTATCCAGGCAGTATTTATCACATTTAAGAAGTCTATTATTTTTGTAAGTCTATTTTAGTAAGAGAATAAGTTATCTGATTCCTATTATGTTTTATTTCCTAAAAACTCTCATGTATTAGCCAATTTCATAGGGCATTAGGATGAATAAGAAGGCAGTCATAATTTTGCTAACAATCAGTTGACAGAAAGTTTTTCAGAGATGAGTTCTCTAAGTAGCAACCTTAGGGCCTAGGAAGGGGGAGAACTCTAGCAAGGGAAAGAGGATTTCGTTGTGAGTCGTCCTGTGACTAGATCCTACACAAAAACAGATATCATTTTCTGTTAGCTGGTGATTCGTTCTCATTTATTATGCTCTTTTCATAATTAGTTTCATTGTTTATGAATGTTACATTTATGGTTCACATAAAGAAATGAATGAGCAAATAATTATTTTATGGTTGTGTGATATAACTCAAAATCAGTGTGTTACTACTGCAGATTGCTTCTGTTAATGTTTCCCAAATTTGAAACGTGAACATTTTGAAACAGGATCTTCATAAAATCTTCGAAGTTTTTATGGGGCAATTCAGGCAACTTTTTGGTCTTAAATCTAATAGCCTTTATGTGGGTGCATCAAGCACGTACAACCTTTTAGGCAGTGAAAGTGGCTTCACAGAATGGTAAGAAAAATGATCTTCTGAGCGGCTAGTCTAGTTCAGACTTGTATAACTCATGGTATCCAAGCTGATTCACATTATAAGTTTGCTTGCCAAAACCTGAATTACTTGAAAGTGAATAAATGCAAACCATTTCCAACTGCCTAACAGGCTTTTTTCTGTTTAAGTTATATACTTTCTTCATTATTGACACTTATAAACTATTGGTGAGAACATTTTGTCTTTAATGCAATCTCTGAGACATGTGTGATAGTGAAATAATAACTGCTGAAGGTTTCGAAACTTGAAAAAAGTATTGCTTCAACATCTTCTCTACCCCGATTTCCATAGGGAACTGGATTTCTTATCTCGACAGCATACATGCTTCAGCCTTCATTCAAGTGCCACAACCCTTGGTTCTCTTTCAAGATTGGTACGTTCAGGCACTCATATCACCTTCATCCAACTTGATTCTTTGCTTATTATGATGAAAATTATGCGTGCAGGTTCAATCATTGCCAAGGATGATTATTATGGATGATATTGGAAAGCAGGTCAGTTGCCTAGATAAGTATCATATTCGTTGGTGAAATTTATGAGCAGTTAGGCGATAGTCATAGGTTGCTTTGTACCTGATCTGTATTTTGCAGTATATGACATTTTCTATACTGCAAATTCAAATTGTTCTGTACCCGGTCAATAAAACATTTCAGTGGGATAAGGAGAGATCTGTTTGATCCTGGATATTCTGATGATCGCACAATCCAAAACTTGTATTGGGATATATCTACAACTATATACTATTCAGGTTTTGTAGGTAGCTTTGTAAGCACACACAAATTTTAAAGCACTTAGAGACAGATATATTAGTTTTGAGTGTGTTCGGGGGTCAAGGCTACTCACCAGTTATGGGGGTATCTTTATGTGAAAATTAGAGTTTGGGTACCTTTACTTTCTTCGTTAAGGATAAACAAGTTGGATTCCATGCTCAACACACCTAAAAGGGTTAAACTAGCAAAGCAAGTAAACAATAGAAGAGAAGCCTGTAAGTTGGGGTAGTATTTTCATAAAGTTCTGTTGACTTGTATGCACGCTTGGTACTGAGTTTATGGATCCCAAAATGAGTAAACAGGGAATGTAATCTCACTGAATAATGTATACCGTGGCTGTCAGTAGATATAATATTTAAATAAGGATTTTAGTTTCCTTCTCCTCTCCATGTTTCCAACTGTCAACCTTCCAGTTTGTTCTTGCTTGAAGGATCTATTCTATTCGTATCCTTGTCAAGTCTTTGCCCTTTGGTATTATTAGGTTTTCCAAATGTTCCTTCCTATTCCATTTCAATATGGTGCGAGATACGTGGTCTTGTCCATTATCAATGAGTACCGCTTTGTATTTCATGACCTATGTTTAGGCTTTTCTATGTAGTCAATATTTTATCTGGTCTTTTTGGTTGAACTAGATGCCACTGCTTGAGCTGTCAAAACTTCGCATCTTAGCTTCAATTCTACTGCTTTTAGATGCGAGAGTCAAACAACTGATGTACAGATTTTCTGTTCTCTTTGATCAGGTAAAGCTTTCCCTTGAGGCAGAGAAATCAGCTCATGCCAATGCCTCGATTGGGGCTTATGGTGCCTCAGCTGGTAAGAATACTGTAGATTACTTGTTTGTATAGATCTTATTGCAAGTTGGTAAAAGCTTCCGCTTACATTTTGTATGATCGGAGATGGGCTAACTAATAATTTATTCTCTTCTTGTCAGTGTGTTCAAGGCAAGCAAGATCTCTGGCAGAAGATGCTTTTTACCACCCATCTATAATGTCTGTCAGCTACTTTTCGTTTGAGCATTGCTTTGCAGTCTACTCGGTATGTTCCTAGAGATTTCTTCTTTTGTTCATGATTCCATTTGATTTCGAAGCCCTCTTGATTATCAATCTGTAGTATGATGTGGGTAGACAAAATGTAATCGCATGACCTTGGCTCTAACATAAGCTACTTTGCAATCATCACGAGCATGAGCCAACAGCAGTCTTTCTCGCTTTAAAGTCCATTAGGGTGGTTGATTAGCGAGGTGCATCGAGTTTAACGAACAAGGGCAGAAGATTAATGGCGTTTTTAAACTTGTGTTATGCAGCCGTTCTTCCTGCCAGTTGGGATGCACGTCCTTCTTGCAGCATTGAGAGAGTGGAGAAGATCTAAGAAGGAAAATGCCAAGTATGCGTTATGGAGCTCTCAAGTTAAGGCTGCTTCATCTTCCACATAAATGGGGCTTCTTGGTATTCACCATTCATTGTGATTGCTTAGGTTTTGTGATTTTGGGATTTACACTAACAAGACAACTTTGCTAACTAGTCCTTTTGTGACCAAAATTATTATCGTATGATTAATCTTAATTACTGTATTAAATCACAATTTATATTTTGTATTTATTATTAAGTATTGCATTAAGTAAATTTCACTAACTGAATGAAATTAACTTATTATAATTTCGATCACATCGTTTCTTTCTTAAAATTAAATAAAAACTTCATATATTATTTATTTCAATTGTAACTCATTATGGCAACAAATGACTTAACCCATATTTCTACCTCAACAACTGAATAGTCATGATACAATACAAACCGTGTATTGGATTTAAAAAGGGTCATGTGGAGCCTACTTTCTTATATATATATATATATATTTATATTTACCTGTGCGTTAGAACAGAGAGACGGCGAGGTAAGCCAACGGACTTTCCAAGCACCAAAGATAACGTCTCCCTCCCTGCTCGGTCTTTAGCTAGAAATTCGCTGTCGCCGGTGGTGTTCGTTGACAAGAACAAACGTGTCATTTGCCAAGGTATTACTGGCAAAAATGGAACTTTCCACACTGAGTAAGCCATTGAATATGGCACCAAGATGGTATATTTATGTTACTGTGATTTTTTCTATCATGGGTTTTTTCAGCTTTGAATTTTGCGACTGCTTTGAGTGTTATCCCGTTTTAAAGCTGTATCTGCTCTTCTAGCTCTATTGACTTCTCGTTTCAGCATTCTAGGCGCTCTGCTTCCTAGTTGATTGTAACGATGTAGGAAATTGTAAATTAGTCTTTTCCGAAAGTGTTTCATGCTCCTAGTCAATTATGCTTTTGATGAGTTTTCAATTGCCATCAGCAGTCAGATTATGTGTTGGGGAATGAAGATGAAGAGGGGATATGTATCCCCCAACTTTTCAGATCATCAACAAAGAATCTTTTGCTGATTTGTGTTAAATTTGTTGGGTTGAAGACTACTTATAATCCAGTGGAATGATGAATAAAAACTGTGGAGATTATCGTAGAAGAGGAAAGGCAAAAGAGGGGAAAATGAAAGTTTCCTCTGGTGCAGTCACCTACACTTGAAGATTTTTATTTGATCTCTATATGCTATTTTCATATGCCTCTTCTGAATGACTTTTGAGAACTTTTTCAGACATAATTTCTTTCTTTAACCATAAAAGGGAATGGTGTAGAGGAGGAAAAAAATAGATTTTGAACTTAATACTGATTAAGCATGTGCTTTCACAGTTGTTTTGACGTCATTGTTATGCCTATGTGGAAAATTACATATATTCCATGTTGATTCATTGTTTCAAACTTCTGTTTAATATGATAGCTATGTCTACTATTTAAAAAGTTTTCTTGTTTCACTCCCTCTAATCATTGTAGTTTGTTTTAGGTCACATAAATTCATGAATCAAAAGAAATAGTCTTTAATTTGTATCTTTTCTTGAGCTTAGAATGACCGAAGTGGAAACTAATCTAAACAAATCTTCTTGTGATCTAGAGACAGTTCCATTGTCTGCTATGTCATTTGATGCTGAAGGTGTCTATCATATGTGGCATTTCAATTCTGTTAAATTTGCTTGACTTCTGTCTTTTTCACATTTTTGCCCTCAGAAAGTCCACAAGAGTACATGTGGTTTTACATTTCTTACCATATTTTATTTTCCTCTTCTTTCAACTTGGCACTCTCTTCAGATATCTGTTTCTGTTCACATTCTTGGCTATGTCTCAGCTTACACTAACTTCTCTATCAGGGTGTTTGGTTCACCTGTTGTAATAGATAAGGAATGGAATGATGATTCTTTAAGAATATAATAGATGAGGATTATACAAAATATATATTATTTAGTTTGGTTTGTTCCTAAGAATTTCTAATGACAATTTAATATCAATGTTTGGCTTGAAAACATAAATTTGGAATAACAAAGAAATAACTAATAAAAAGATCAAAATATCTATAAGTGTAGTGCTACATTAGCAACGTTATGAGTGCCTGCTTGATCCTAAATTTGCCACTTCTTCCTTGTTTGCCCAGTTCTCACTCTACCAATTACCGCAATCTCTTGAATCTGAATCTCCCACGAAACTCATCAAACCGATTCCTTGTTGTGTCTCACCAGTCCACGACTCTCCAAGCTATGCAAGCAACGCAGTCAGGTGGGAGCTCCAATGAATCTATGAAGCTCTTGTTTGTTGAGATGGGCGTTGGCTATGATCAACATGGGTCTGTATAATCTGCCTTTCTTCAGATCTCTTGTTTGTCTCAGAGTCTAGTACATGCTATTGTGATAAATGCCCATTCAATATTTCCTTGTGTTGGGTCTTCAAATCTCTGGAAGAAAGTTGATTGTCTGATGGGTGTGAACTTGTATGTGTTAGGCAAGATATTACTGCTGCTTCCATGCGTGCTTGCAGGGATGCTATATCTTCTAATTCTATTCCTGCATTTCGTAGAGGTACGAACTTATATGTTATGGAGTTTCAGATTTGCCCCTCAATTAAAATGTTGTATATGCATACAGTTGCTTGTTATTTTAATGCCTGGTGCAGGCCATCACAAAGACTTCTTTAGTATTGCAAATGACTATGCCTTTTATTTACTTACAATGATAAATCAAATTCTTTTAATTGGTTTGCAGTTGTGAAATTCTGAAATTAGACACCAAATGACCATGCTTGGGTGTTCTTTTAGGATCTTCTATTAATGGACATAAGAAGGGTTTTATTGATGTCCTGGGCCTGTTAGGGATTAGAAATAATGATGGAGGTTTTATTCTCAACTTAAAGTTTGTTATGAACTTGGTCATGTATAGTTATCTCTAACTATAGCTATTTCATTAAAAACTTCGATTTCGATACTTCCTTGAAATTCTTTGGAAATGTTGCCATTGTCTCCAGCACCGTCAAGAATCAAATCATTTTATACAATTTGAATATTTCATTTATATTTTAGGAATCGTTTGATACAAGTTCTTCTGAATTCATACACTTAAAAAAAGTGCATATGTGTACTGATGTGTGATTACCTTAGGCTTTTGTTATCAAGCTCCATATATGAATAAACTTTTTATGCACTTAGATTATGATCTTGGCTACGAGTTTTCGCTACAATGTAAAACCTTGTGAAGATCAATTTATTGAATGGATGTTCATGCAAAGTGGATTTTAACATTCAAACATAGAAGGTTGGCTTTGTTTTTAATGGTACTCTTCCTGAGCTACTGAACATTGTGGTTGAATTTGTTGCCTTGAAAATTCTTATTTATTCAGAAGCTATTATGTTTGTAGTTCACTCGTATATTGTAGCTTGTTGTTTGTTTTTTCTTGCTATATTAAGATAAGTTGATGTAGGATCCATCCCTGGGGTGACATTTGAACAAATGAAGTTACATATCAAGCTTGGAGTCCCACATTCTCTCCAGCAATCCTTGGACATTGAGAGAGTGAAATCTGTCTTTCCTTAGTAAGTATTAATATCAAATATATTTGGATTCTATCACTTATTGGACTTCTTGCATTCTTCAATCTTTAAGAGTGGTTAATGCAGATATTTTTAGAAAATTATCAGATGGCTTTCCAACATTTTGGCTGCAATTTAATCCATCATTCTTCTAGCTAGTTGCGGTGTTCTGCTCCTAAACAATGTAATCTCTTAATCTAAAAAATTAAGTTCATGCTATAGCATATAGTTATTATCACAAAATGCAAGAAGCATGAAGATGTTAGTTGTAGTATTTCACAATTACAGAAGGTTACTCTGCTGTATAACGCGTGCTTTAATGTCTATTGCCTGGAATTGCAATGTTATGGTATGAATGATATACAATGGATGAGAAGAGTTCTACAATACAGCTCAGTATTGATCATAGTGATTACCATAGTTTCTTGTCTGTAAAAAGCAGGCAAGAAAACACACCTACCTGCACTCAAGTGCATAGACATTAAAAATTATTGTTCTGGTCAACAATGTAACAGCAAAATAGCCTACGCAACATTGACAAACGCCTTCTAACCTCTTTCTATTCTGTCTACTGCAGTGGCAAGATTATGAATGTTGAAGTTGTTGATGGCGGATTGATATGCTCAAGTGGTGTACATGTTGAAGAGATGGGGGATAAGAATGACGACTGTTACATAGTTAATGCTGCTGTATATATTGGCTATTAGGTTTTGTTATTTATGTTCCTTCTTAATATTTGGATGTCAGTTTCTATTAATATCCATCGGGATGTAAATCTCCGTTATTACCTATCAGGATGCAAATTTATACAGTGGTTAATTTTGCTTTCATATATTTCGTAAATTTAGTGTGACTTATGTCAGCATTCATTATATATAGCCTCAATTAGGTATAAAATAACATTAGAACGATTATACACGAAATAATATTAGTCACAATTAACAATACTTGTAAAATTAGTAAAATCTTAGCTAATGTCTTCCCATTCATCTTATGTCAACGTACCATCCTTGTGCAACACTACAAGAAAACTGGCGATTAGCGACGGAAATTTTCGACAGAAAATGGTGATATTTTGATGGTAATATAAATTAGCGACGAAATTAATCGACCGGCAAATCTGTCGTTAAAATAGCTGTAGGTAAATTTAACGATGGACATATTATGTAACAGTCGACAAATATGTCGATGGAAGGACTTGTAAGCCGTTGGTAAAATTTTCGGCGGAATATTTACCTTCTATAAGCAGTTGGTAAATTTTTTGACATAATAAAATATTCCGTCGCAATAGTTTTTGACGGTTGTAATTGTCTGTCGGTGAATTGTAGTTAAGAAAAACCTGATAATTTATAATATTTTCAACAAAATGAAGAGTAACCGTCAGTAAATACCTAACATTTTACCGATAGTTTATTTTTTTGTCGGTAAATATATTGTATTTTATCGATATACTTTTATTTTCCGTCGGTAAAGAAAACTAGAATTTTTTTTAAAAATTTTCCGACATTTAATTTTATTTCATGATCTTATGATTAATGCATAATTTCAATAGTTATGAATTATCTGTGCATAATATTTTGATTTGTTTAAACAAAAGTTAATTGATGATATAAAGTTAAAATTTTCTTCGTTGATAATGAAAACATTAGAGTGTACATAATAAGTCTTTGTAATTCAAAGCAAAAGACTACAACAATCTTCATGTCCTAGTGACCGTGGATGCTCTAAGGTGCTACTCCTCGCCGTCAACTCATCCGCTTCATGTCTCAATTAAGCTATGTAGTCCATCAATGTGTCCACTCCCGTCCGAAGCTGATTGATTTCATTGGTTTGCGACCGTCTACTAGATGTTGCTGTATTGGAGGTGAAGGATTGCGAATAACATGTATTCACAAATGAACCTAGCCTAAAGATCTTTTCATGACGGTCCCTACCACACATTGCATCAAGATACGTTTGACTCTGATCAACAGTTTCTTTGTCCTGAGACTGTCGCTGAATGCTTTCTTTTATTTGGTACTATTAGGAGACAATGTTTATATTAGTAGGTGATAATTATTAAGAAATAATGTTAAAGCATAAATTTCATATACATTTAATTCTCTACATTGGGTATTGACAAATGTCACACCTTCATGTTTCTTCATGTGAGTGTGTAAAAACACTTGAGTAGGTGTAGGCTTCATGCCCACAGAATTTTCCTGCATATTTAACCTAAAATATTAGATGTGAACTAGATTTTATAAAAAATTATGCAAAGTTTTCTCTATTTTTATGATATTTATCCCCTGTTAAACAAATAAAATAACTCAACATAATCATATATAGCACCATACATTTATATCATTATCATTATCTATAATACACATATTTTCATTCCAACATTCACACATCAATTTAAATTGAAATATAGCAAAGTAAAACAATTAGAATATAAATGTAAAGTTTAGATATTTATAAGTTTCTCTGCATGCTTATGGTAGGTAATTGATTCTCCCGTATGTAGGGGAAGATCTTCTTCCCCCAATCGTCCATGTTTGTTGGTGGAGTTACGCTCTGACCTAGAGATGATGTCCAATACTCCTGCTAACGACTTCATATTTGCTCAGATATATAACGCAGTCGTACATCAGCCTTGTGTATCACACCAATAAAGTCACAATAACGTGTACGAGCTCGCCTCTCCCATACTTTATGTATGACCATGTCGAAGTCAGAATCCTAGAAAAATGCTTTCTGAAATAAATATGAAAAAAATCGATAACTTATAATGTAATAATATTTATGTTATTAATGTATACAAATCAATTAAAAAGGAATAAAAATTTGTTATTGTACCTTAAACTCCTACAAGTAAAATGCCTTTGTTTTCTGAGAGAGATTTTTTTATATATATAACCCTTAGAATCAGTGTAACACCCAAATACCCCCTGGGAAGATACATGGATGCCACCCAAGACAGAACAAACAAAATCAAACATTTCACTTATGCATTGTTTTAAAATCTAAGTTTAACACACATATAATACATCTCATAATTTCAGAAACAAATCGAAAGAATATTTACAGGCCCAAACAAACCAAACAAA
>JANZLF010000009.1:5650287-5664045 GCA_026546835.1 Erythroxylum foetidum | reverse complement strand
AAAGTCAAACTTTTCACAATTCTTCATATTTTCACACTTTCTCTCTTTATTTCTTGATTTTCAACTTAATTTCAATTTACTCATCCACTTTTGAATATTTTTTATTTTCACTTAAAAATCGGGGTCCAACATGTCGACTATAGTCTAGACTCACCACAGATGAAAGTCGAGCCAACACCAGAAATCGGTGGGTGTGAACACTAGTTTGGTTGATTAGTGGTAACACACATGATTGTTTTGGCTTATTCTGATATTTATTTTCCGATGATATTTGATTTAAACATATGATGTTTTTTTGCTTTTGTATGCTGGAACTGGAACCTATGTTCACTGAATAAGTGATTAATACGCTAGTCCTATGTGATTCCTAACCAGTATACGTTGAATCATAAGCTAGGTCTATGTATTTCTATGTCATATATGTTCATTTCACAGGTTACCTACACCTTCTTGGTGTGTATCGAGTTATATTTGTGATATATGTTTTTCCTACTCACTGAGATACCTGGTCGTGACACCATGGGTATATTGTGTTCTGAATATGACCCAACCTATGAAACGAAATGTATGCTACTTGAGTTTTTGGAAATGCTTTAGCATATTTCAAATTGTTTCAATACTATTTTGTAGCATCTGCATATTCTTCCATGAGGTATGTGGGTGTTACAATAAGTTAAAGGAACAAGAACCAAATTGAGCTAAACAAATCTTTAGTGTTGTTTTATTGATGTTTTATCTTATTTTCCTTAATGGAAGCAAAAAGGAGATGACTTAGGATAAAAGGGACAAGGAAAGCAAATAATAAAGTCACTGCAACTTACACCCCTATGAAGAGGGGCATATGCCTTTAGATATGACATATATGGTTGTGTATAGGACTATGTAAGTCACTGGAAGCATGTAGGAGCACAAAGATGAAGTTTCAAGCAGCCCTACAACCTACACATTTGTATGGGGACTTATACGACCGTCTAAGTGAGCTACACAAATGTGTATCTTATATTAGAGACTCCTTCAATCTTTTTTCATAAGCTTGTAGAGATCCTTTTAAGTCATTAATGGCCATGGCTTTTTGAAGCTTGTAGACTACTTCCTTTGGGCTGGATCAACACTCCTTTACTTGCTAGTTCCTCATATACTTACTCTACCATCTCCCATGCATTTTGAAAGCCAAGAATTGCCTTCATATGAATACGCCAATTATCATAATTCTCTTTTGTAAGTTTGGAAGTTGCAAAAACGAAGTTAAACATTTTTCAATCAACTCTGCTCTGCTACCAATTTAAAGGAAAACAAGGAGATAAGTAGAGAAGGGAGAATATTTGAACTCTCTTTTATAAATTCATTTTACATAGATTTCTTAACTTCTTGGCTTAGCTTCAATTATACTAGTACATGAGGTAGTTTTAGGTGTACAAGACACTTCAAAATACATGAGATATAACAAACTTATTTAAATTACAATCCCTAAAAATTATAAGTTCTTGAATGTAGGGATACATGGATAAGAAAAATACATAAACTAAGTAAATAAATAAAGTTTAAATATGGCTCCACTAATATAACTGTTTTACTTTCCAACAAAGAGTGCAAAAGCCCGTTTCAGAACAGAGTATTTTGTCTAAAACTTCACAGCTCGGATGTTATCTTTATATCTCCTCGTGAAATTGAGTTGTCAATGAAGGGAATTCCTTACAACAATCTTGATTAATCAATGATATTGTTTTGGAAATAATACATTATGGCATAGAGAGTTATGTGATAAATAATATTGCAAATAGGTTAACATATATTTTTAATATTAGGATTAATATTGTTATTTTCTTTTTTTATTTTCAATTTCAACCAACGATATCAATAAGAAAGATCGATTTCTTACAAACGAAAGCCCAAAATTGAGCCTGTATTAAACGGGAAGTACGACTCATTGCGCAGAGAGGCTTCAGATGCTTCGAGAAATCGTTGGCGAGTTCTGTTCTACAGTGCACGACTGTGCTCATAGAAACAGGGAAAGTGAACAACTCTTTGTTGCTTGTTTCGTTAGGGTTAGGATTAGGATAGGAGGAGCGACTTTGATAGATAAAAAGAGAACAGCGAAATATGTCAGACAGTGTTAAACCAAGAACGGTGAGGCTATGGTGCCCATCAATGTCGAATAAGGTAGTGACGTGGGTGGCATGGGACGACCAGAAACTAGACTTGGGTTCTATAGCCAGAGCTTTTGGATTGGACCCATCAACATTGAAGCTTAATGGTCACTTCCTCAGTAGAGGGCTTGACCTTGTATCCTCCTCTGTCACTTGGAGATCGCTTCTCAACTTTTTCTCTGCTAAAGGTTTGCCTACTGGTGAAAATCATAAGGCCGCGCTTGTTATTCATGGAAGACTCTGTAAACTTGGAACCAAAAGTAAGTTTCTTACTCTTCTTTTCGCATTAATTTCATGATCTTTTGTGTCTGTTCTTTTTTCCCCCTTCTCTGGGCTAGAAATCCGAAGGAAAAATTAAAAAAAAAAGGAACAACTGTTTCAGCAAGAGTGAATTTGTCTTGTGAATTTGTGAATTGGGGTGCTTCACATAAGAGTATATGAAAAAGAACAACTTTGAGCAGTAATGATGAGAAGGTTAATGAAAATAACAAAAGTTAAAGCTCAAGATAGACAATTTTGCTATAGGTTAAGAGTTTACTCCCATTAGCCTGCGGAAGTTGGCCACCACATAAAATATTGACTGTCAAGAACCCAAGCTGCTCACTTCCCAATGTAGAGGTAATGAAGTGCCATTATAAAAAGAATGGTTCTGTCCGCTAAATTAACATTTTCCATTCTCCAGGAACGCAAGATCCTCAAGATAATGGGTGTGCAATTAACCGCAGAATAGAGTCCCGGGGCAATGATGTTAGTGGAAGGTTACCATTAAGAGAGACGGACTTGATTACGAACAAAAAGTTGAAAGAAAGCAACTCCGGTATGAAGTTTGCAGTCTTGGTGATAGTTTACAGAGGATTGTTAATCCTGCTATTCGTGGATCTATATTTATTTATTTTGTTTGCCTTGACTCGGACTTCTTTGGCCTCAGGATTTGTTGATTACCGGGTGACTGGATTCAGTAGCGTTGGTTTGAAGAGGAAGAAGTTAATGGAGGATATCAACTTACTCAAGAAGTTGAAGATAAATGAAACCAGCTTAGGTACATCGCCCGATAGGCTAAGGTTATTCATTCATCTCCTGTATCATAATGGCTGGTTGTTCTACATGACTAACTCATTTCAGGGATTAATTTTATAGATTCTGAGTCAGGAAAAAAATGCCACTCAACCATTATTCCAGGCAGGCAATTTCGGTGCAGTTACACTGGTAGCAGCATGAAACGTGTGAGAGAGGATGAAGCACTTCTTGCGGCCCCTTGTAAAAAGATGAAATGAGATTTTCAAAACATAATATGAACAATTCTAAACCTTCGTAAAGATCTTTGGATTATCAGTGGCATAGGAAAGAATGTGAAACTAATGTATATTTTATGTATATAATAAGAGACATAATCCGTACCTTTTTTTCCTAGTTTGGCAGGAACCCACTTAATAGATATGGTGTTTTTTTTTTTTATGCAAGAGCAATAAGGATTATATATGTCGTGGTTCAAGTTTTACCTTTTGTTCTGGAAGTCGACAAAGAAGGAAAAGGGTATTAGATTACCATCTCCCCCCACAACGAAGAGAGAACATCATAAAGACAAAATAGAAGAATATCAGCATATTGAAATAAATTTTATGATGATGTTTGAGTTATTTTGATTTTAAACTTTAATTTATGGGTCAGAGATGAACCTATCATTGGCAACACAGGTAAGAGAAATTGTGAAATTGAGACCATGGATATTTTGACATTCGAGAAACACTAAAGTTGGATTATCAAGTATGAAGGTATTTTAATATTGACTTTACTGTCTAAATATTTATGGTGTTGTTAGATGTGATGTTATTAGGAGAAGATGTACAAATTGATGCTGGAGAAGGTGTTCATATTTATGTACATACTTATTCTAGAGCAACTAAAGCCTAAAGGTCCCTAAGATGGGATTTTGTGAACTCTGATAGATGGAGATGTTTAGGGTAAGGAGAAGCTACTACCAGTTGTGTCCTTATTTTGATCTAGATAAGCTTTCATTGAAAATTAGGGAAGATTCAGTGGAGTTAAATGTGGACACTATTGTTGGATAATTTTGTCCTTTTTCATAAAGCTAGATAACTGTTAATTACATTTTTTCAGTTTTTTAATAACTTATCAATTAAATTATGTAATTTTATTTAGATAAAGATAATAAAATGACATAATAAATGATTTAAATTAATGAGTCAAAGTTCAGGTAAAACATGGATCCCAATTAATGTGGTCTTAACCCACATTGGTCTTACGATGAAGAAGTCCGATATGGATGCTATATATAAATGTTAAGGTCTTCTACAGTTACTCATATCAAACGTAAGCATAAAGATTCTTTAACCTATTAAGAGACCTTACATTTTGAGAAAACTATAGAAAGACCTTATCTACATCCCGAAGAGCAATTATCTTGAAGGTGGCAGTGGATTCGCGCTCATTTCTGCTTAGAAAAACTCATTTAAAGTTACAAAGACTGAAATCAGGTATTTTCATATTTCTTCGTTTCTTGCTCTTTTACACTTAATTATGGATACTTAATTAAGGTATCGTTACGTATTACACATGATATTAGAGCAGTGACGTTATCGGGTGATTAAAAACAAAGATTTTTAAATTTTTCTCCGTAAGATTTTTCAGAGATTTAATTTTTATTTCTTAATTATTTCTTATTTTTTATTGCATGAAAGTAGTATACATGTGTTTAGTCTTGAGAAAAGGGGTAAAAACGAGCCTGAGAGTGCGAAAAATCAGCCTGAAACTCATCATAAATCATCATTTTTACATAGGGACGACGGAGATGTGCATAGTACTGCCCTGAGGGGCAGTACGTCTAGCCCATGCGACGCACGCGTCAGACACGCTATCGACACGTGGGTGGACAATGTCGCACCACGTGTTGGAGAATGCAACGCACGAACCATTAGATAAACGCACATGGGCACACATTTGGCTCGTGCTCAACACGCTCTGTTCACTATTGAGGCGTGTCGCTGGGTGACGCGTATAGTAGCTGACGTCAATGGATGACATCAGCACTACAATGCGCTGACACACACGTCACACCTCTCCACTCATAGATGACGTCAACGCTACAGTGTGTTGATGCACTGTTGATGTCAGCAGCTACAATAATTTAAAAAGAATAAATAAAACACAAAAATTCCAGATTTCCTATAAGGATGCCCTGGGGTGTATTGGGTCAGTTTTCGGGTTTGGAAAATTCATAAAGTAAAATTTTCCAATTTTCTGGATTTATTACATTAGTAATAAATTAAAGTTTAACTTCAGGAAAAGGAATCAAAGCGTTCTAAATCTGATTTCGAGTGAATTTTTATGTTTCGTATATCATATGAGGGAGATACTTCAAGTTTTCGTGCCTCAGGTCTCATGTTCAGTGTTCGGGATCGCATAATAGTTACTCAAAAAAGGAATTGAGACATTTTGAATTCATTTTTTGAGTAAATTTTTGTGCAACAAACTTGCCATAAGGGAGATACATGAGGTTCTCGTGTCTCGGGTGATGGATTCAATGTCTAGTGATGCACGATACTCGCTCTACTGAGTTTTTCCTTTGCAAAAGTCTCAAATGAAGTTTTCAGAGAATGTCTTCAGCACGAGTGTGTGACAATGAGACTGTGCATTCAAATTTTTGCATTTATTGATGTTATATTGTCACATACCATATGCCCATAAAGAATGTGAGGATGATATAAAGATGTATCACTTATGTTTATGGACTTTTTGAGTGTTGATGAGAATGTAGTTATCACAGTGGCCTTTCGAGTCAATATTTTGAATTGTTTTACTTAAACATTAGGGGATGTCTTTGGTCTCATGTTTGGTTATTCTACCACTAGTGTTGGCCTTACATGAGATTTTGAGAAGTGCATAAGGGCGTTGAATAGAGGAAAGTCATTGCTTGAATGATCTATTTGCCCATAGGTGGTAATGTTATGAGAGTTGATGGTTTGTACTCTGATCGCTTTTTTGTGGAGCTCTAGTTACATATATTATGTATTCAGTCTATACGTGTTTCATAATACGTACGACCAGATTTTCAATAAAGATATTGTTAATGACTCTGAGTATCATTGTTATCCTACTCGTATAGCCATATCAATCTTAGCTATCTCTATAGCATTTATTACATCCTCTGTCCACCTACATCCATAAGCTCAAGAGCTCATAAAGCAACCTATGAAGCCTGGGATTGTTCTAACAGATTATGTCTGATAATCATTAATAGATCCATACCTGACCATCTGCTTAGTGGACTTCTGGACATAGACATAGAGAAGGAGTTTCTTGGTAATGTCACTTAAAGGTACAAAGTCTCACCTAATATTGAGATAAGTGCCTTGATGAAAGAATTGTTCTCTATGAGGTATATAGGAGAAGGAGGAGTAATGTAGTACATATCAAGAATAATCCATCTTCACAGTAGACTGAAGATGCTAAACATTCCTCTTCCTGATGTCTTCATTGTTCACCAGACTTTGAAACACTCACTTTAGAGTTTAGTAATATGGTGATGGCATATTAATTGTTGGATGAGGAATGAGACTTCAACACTTTGATAGCCCATTGCGTTGTTGAGGAGGAGAAACTCAAGTTTGCTACTCCTACAACTCTCGAAGCAACTAAATGAAGGCAAAGATGAAGCCCGCTAAGTTCAAAGATAGAAAGTTTAAATCTTCTCGACATGTTGATGTTGATCAAACTAGTGCTGTTAAAGGTCCACATGACAGAAAGAAGCCAGGAATATAAAGTCTAAAAGGAAAGATTTAGACCATTAGGTAACTCCGTGGATTATCAATTTATGAATTTAATTTACGATAGTCACATTAAGTATTTGATGGATATATAATGGAACATTTGATCACGATGCTTCCACGATGTAGTGGTTCATATCCAAGATAAAGCTAAATTAAAGGGAAGGAGGAACTGTTGGTTCACAACAATGAAGAAGTGGAAGTAATATCAATAAGGGATGTATGTACTGAACCTTGTTGTAAGGTTCATTTCGATTTTTACACGACACATTTTATGTGTGTTCTTTGGATCATTTTTGGACAAAGAAGGTTGACGTTTTGTATTTAATACTTCTATTGAATAGTTATTGTTTAATGCAAAACATAATGGTACTACTTTCTTTTCATATGGTTTGTATAGAATGTGTCTTATCCCAAATTATATATATGCTTCTTCATATCTTACTAAACAATTCATGAAGTGAAGGACCCTGATAAATGAAAGTCATACAAGGTGTGACATAAAAGTTTAGGCCACATTTTCAAAGCTAGGGTTGAGAGATTGATTAAAGACAACATTCTCTCAATTATAGAATATGATGATTTGGGAACATATGTCGACTATTGCAGGGTAAGCAGACTAAAAAGGATATTGAGGTCAACTCATGCTTTTGACTTATTAAGTTTAATACATGAAGATATTGGTAGATGTTATATAGTTGTATTGTGTAATTCTAAATATATTATGACATTTGTTGATGATTATTCCCATTACAGTTATGTGTTCTTGGTTAAAGATTGAAGGTTGAGAACCAATTGGGAAAGTTCATCATGATAGTCAAATTTGATCATGGAGGAGAATATCATAGCAAACATGGTATTTCAGGACTTTAAAAGGTTCGTTTTCCAGATATTTGGAATTAGTTAGAATAGTGACTTGATTTACTATGCCAAGTAGTTCTAAGCAAAATGGTGTGTTGTCAAAAGGTATAACTGCACCCTAAAGGACTTGAAGAAGTTGATGCAAAATAGTGCTATTCTACCTGATTATCTAAAAGTTTAGAAACTCAAACTTACATACATTCGTGTATGGGGC
The DNA here is from genome assembly GCA_026546835.1 of Erythroxylum foetidum. Taxonomy (NCBI): domain Eukaryota; kingdom Viridiplantae; phylum Streptophyta; class Magnoliopsida; order Malpighiales; family Erythroxylaceae; genus Erythroxylum; species Erythroxylum foetidum. Next base: position 5,656,039 of record JANZLF010000009.1, on the reverse strand, counting down.
TACCATACTGAGGTAATATAATCCTTATAAAGAAAGGTTACATGCTCATTTTGCTCATTACTATTTAGTAAGATATTTCGACCATTTTAAGGTTACAGCTTTTACTATATAGAAGGTGGGACCATAATAGTGGAATCACAAACAGTTAAGTTTCTAAAATACAATGTCTATGATGATGGTGGACTCTTTGACCCTTAGGATGATAGTAGGGTGGATACTACAATTATCATGTACTTGCTACTCATACAGTTAGATTTGATGAATCTAAGTCTCTGTACCATGCCTATATAGGAATATGAATCCATACCTGTACACACAGTGGTTCCTAGGGGTACAAGATCTAATGCAGTTAGGTAAATCCACTAGAGTGAGACGACCTGATATCCCATCTGATTACATAGTCTATCGGGTATACAGGACTATGATATTAGCCATGTTCTGAATCTAGTTAGTTTTACAAAAGTTATTTCTGGACTCAATACGGATGTGTGGTGGGATGTGACAAATAACGAGGTCAATTCATGAAGCATAGTAAGGTTTAAGAGCCAATTTAGTTACAAAGGAACTGCAAACTCGTCCGTTGTAAATGAAGATTATACCTAAAGGATTTTGGGATAAAGTTCAACAGTTTATGGGCTCGCTCAGTTGCCTAATGGTTTACTCAAAGAAAAAGGTTGACTTTATGTTACCTTTTCTCTCATATCCTTGTAGGATACATTTTCAAAGATTAAGGCAATTATAGCTTATGATGATATAGAGTTACAACAGATAGCTATCAAAATTGCTTTCCTGAGTAAAGACTTTTATGAAGAGGTCTATATGATACAACCTGAAGGATTTCAGGATCCAAGTGGAACTGACATGGTTTGTGTGTTACGCAGATGAATATATAGTTTACATCAAACCTTCCAAAAGTGATACCTTACAGTTAATGAGGTTATGACCTCTTTCAGCTTCATGGAAAATAAAATTAAAATATGCTTGTACTATGATGTCAAGGGGAGAAAAATTATCTTCATATTACTGCATGTAGATGATATATTGCTCTTGTCAAATTACTTGACCATGTTGTATAAGGTTAAGCAACTTTCGGTCAAGAACTTTGACATGAAGCACCTTGGCATAACATCTTTTTTTCTAAGTATTCAGATTTACCGGGATAGATCTCAACACTCATCAGGTCCATAGAATGCATACATTGAGTATATATTACAAAGGTTTAATATGATTAACAGAAAACCTGTTGTAGCACCTATCTCTCATAGTGAGAGATAATCTTTGGCACAGTATCCAAAAAATAAAGTAAAGAGAGAGGTTAAGAGTAATGTTTCGTATACTAGCATGGTTGATAACCTAATGTATGCTTAGCTATGTACTAGGCAAGACATTACATTGACTGCTTGATTAATATCTGGTTAATCTAGGTGTAGACTATTGGAATACAGTCTAGCGAGTGTTGAGATACTTAAAGGAATTGAGGATTATAAGTTGACATATAGCACAATCAACAGACTAAACCTTGTAGAGAATTTAGATTCATATTTTAGCCATGTGTCTGGATGATAGAAAGACCACTTAAGGTTACAATTTTAAGTTTTCAAAAGGCACATTGTTGTGGAAGTGTGTCAAGTAGACACGGGTAACTTCCTCGACTATACATGCAGAGTGCATGCTATGGGGTTGCTTCACAAATGATTTAGCTCAAAAACTTGATTTTTGAGTTGTTTGTGATTGATTCAGTGGCTAGACTCATTTGGTTGTACTATGGTAATCGTCATGATGTGTTGTTAATAACAACAAAGAATATTATAGGGTCTTAACATTTAAAAGTCAATTATTTGGTAATAAAGGTGTTGATACGAAAAGGTAACATTAAGGTTTAGAGCGTTTGAGGACTAAGAAAATGATAATTGATCCTTTAATTAAAGGAGTTTGCCCACTTGTGTTTGTGACACAAGTATACAGTATGGGTGTTTTAAAGTACTTAGACACTCTTAGTTAATGGATTGTTATGTTTGCTCTATGTACATTTGTACATTTTGATGTAATATGATAGTATGATGTTTCATCAGTAAAGCAAGCTAGTCATCGTTTATCCTTAGTAATATGTGTTATCATATATTACCACAATACGTATAAAAATCTTAAGATTTATGTCGATCTTAAGCATTTAAAGGTCATTGCGCATATATATATAGATTGACCTTGAGCCTATATTATTTTAATGCATACAATTTTATATGGATATCTATAAAGTTTGACATAACATAAGGGGATATAAGTTTTTAATTCCATAAAGGTTCTCTAATGCAATTTAGCATTCAGTTGGAGAACATAAAGATTTTCTCTAATGTACTTTAGCATTTGGTGAGAGAAAACATGATTTCTCTGTGCAGTTTATCATATGTGGTTTAGCATAAAATTGGAGAAATTGAGACCTAGAGATGAAGATGATATAACTTAGAACATAAAGGTATCATCCTAGTTTGCCACACTCCATTTTCCTATTCATGTTAATGAGGTATTAGGTATACGTGATTGTATTGGATCTGTGTCGCATATGACATATGCATTTGATACTTTTCAGTATCGAAAGCGTTGTAGGACGGAATGATGGACTTTCGTTATCTTTGGATCAAATGTTTTGTTTTTAAACCTAATCGAATAATTCAATAACATAGCTTAATCGAGTTTTTAAAATGTTTTTAAACTTGAGTCAAAAATGCAATTAATGCTTGTCCAATGGGAAAAATGTTAGACAATTTTTTTCTTTCTCATAAAATCAAACAACTATTAATTGCATTTTTCGGATTTTCAATAACTTATCAGTTAAGTTATGTAATTTGATCCAATTAAAGATAATAAAATGACCCAATAAATGATCTAAATCAATGAGTCAAAGTTAAAATAGAAAATAGAGCCCAACCAGTGTGGACCAAACCCATATCAATCTTGTGATGAGGAAGCCCGATATAGATGTTATATATAAAGGTTAAGGTCTTCTACAACTACTTATATCAATCGTAAGCATAATAAGGATTCTCGCGAAGGTGGCAGTGAATTCGCAGTCATTTCGGCTTCAAAAAGTTCATTTGAAGTTACGGAGATCGAAATTAGGTATTTTCGCATTTCTTTGTTTCTTGCCCTTTTACGTTCGATCTGGGATATGTAACTAAGATACTGTTACGTATCACAACTATAGCATAGATAATGGGAGTTTTAAGTAGAATAAACGGAGTACATACAAAATCTAATGAATATTGTGTTGAGAATCAAGAGGAGTATGAAGTCAATAACCTCCAAATAATAATTAAGCATATAATCAAAAAAGTTAGGGTGCATGGATGGAGGAAAGTTTTTAACAAAACTTCCTCCTTTATTTCTTCGATTTTTTATAGAAACAACACATACAATATTAGCATGCAAAGGTTAGATAAATTTGTTAATGTTGATGACTGCGAGTAACTTGGTTAGAGATATTTCATTATGAACCACCTTTGCAAGCATGCTTACAGATTATGCCAAGTTGTAGAGAATAAAGGTGTTAATCCTTGCGTGGATGGATACGTAATTGTATTGATGGTGAATTAAACATTTAACAATTTGAAATTATCAAAAAATATTTAAATTAGTACAAACTGTGTAATTCATAATACCTACCTTCAATTTATTTTGTTTGCAAATTTTTTATTTGAACAAGCTACACGTGAACTATCCTTTTAAGTGGAGCAATACTGTAAGGAATATAGTAAGGAATGACATCAAAATTAATAAGGCGTCAAATGCAAATAAGGTATTGGAACACAAATGTAAAATGTTAAAGGTAATACTATTTTATCGCTAATTTATAGCAACATTTAGGAATACTATTTGCAAAGAATTAAATGGATTAATCACTTAGCTAATAATAGACGTAAAAGGTTGATTATAATGAGAAACACCTTAAAAAATGGCATATTGGGTGAGTGGTGACAAAGAAAGTGAAGAAAGTATTGTCGGAGGTAGAAGAGAAAAAGTTAATAAGTTAGTAATTTGTTATCCATATTTAATTTATGCATAAATATTTCTTGACATTTAGTTAAGTAGTAAGAAAGAGAATGAGTGTCGAAGCCTTATGAGATGTTAATGGTCAATAATTTAAGGGAATAACCAACACCGAATAGTAAAGATATGCTAATGATAAACTAGAAAAATTGTCTAAAGTCAAGGATAGATATTAATGACTAAGAAGGATCAGAATGAGGTTATCCTTAGACATAAGAAGATGGAAATAAAGGAGAAGACTAAGAAGAAGAAGTTCAATATAATGGTATACCTTGAAGAAGCCTTGCATAAATTTGGATAATAGTTGTAATGATTTATGATATTTTAATTAAAATGCAAGCATTGAGGACAATTTAGGGGAATGGGAAGAATCCAATGGTGGAAGTGAAAAAAAAAAGCAAAAAGAAGATGAAAGGATAAAGAAAGAAATGAATGAGGAGAAAAGATAACATAAATAAAAGCTTAACCAAGAAATTATATGTATGAAAACAAAGTTGATAACATAAATATTGCTCTTTTGGGAGTAAGATAAAACATTTTAAAAATTTATAGGTGAGTGTTAGTGATGCTACACAGTTAGGGTCAGTATAAGTTAGAAAAAAAATCTACATCTTGTAATAGACTTCTAACTTTGAAATTCATAGACATTAAATTACCACGAAGAAAATTTGTAGTGAAGACCTATTAACATAGTTATTTTTTAAGATAATATTAATGTTAATGCACTTTTTATTGTAAATTTGAGGTGTATATATTATGTTACCTAACATTGATTCAAGTTTGGTTAAATTATTCTTGTAGGTTTATTGACTCCAATATTGCTGGGAACTTTAGATTAGGCTGACATTAAAGTTTCAAGCCTAAGAACTATATAAGAAACATAGTGCAATAATTATGCAAATTAAGAAATTAATTTATAATTTCATTGACAAATTTCTCTTACTTTATTTTTATGTTATATACACCTAGCAGTTTGTTAGTGAGTTTCCATATATATTTTACTTGAGTGTGTGATTCTTAGACTTTCCTTATAAAATTATATATTGCACTCATGTTGACAATGATTAATCTTTTTTTGAGAAATAAGTTTACAATGATTAATCTTACCATAAGCTTCTTGGTTGTGACAAGAAGGATAATAAATATTATGATGGCATTGAATTTCATATTGTACTCTTATTAAGCTTATGTAAACCAAATTTTATAGGAAAACTTAGATAAATCTTTACTAATTATTGATTTTTCTTGCACATTACTTTGAAGTATATGATATGCACATTACTTTGAAGTATATGAGAAATATTGGTAAGGATTTGGATATTAGAATTGATGTAAGTTCAGCCACTCAGGTATTTGTATTGTCTTTGATGTATATTTCCTAACAATACTGTATTTTATGAAAATATGGTTAAATAAATGTAAAATAAATAAATGGCTAGATTACTAAAAAATAAGCTTTCCTAATATGTTAGTCCACTTAAATGGAACCAAAAACTTATTGGAATCGTATGCGATGTTTATATCTCAACTTTTTTAGTCTATAGATTGTTCAAAGTAAGTGCATCTATCATTCTATAGTACAAGGTTTAGAAAAATCTATCAGTCTGTTAGGAAGCCTCAACTAGTACCAAGTGTCAATCCTACAAGGACTATGAATATAATCTCTTGGTAATGACTTTTTTAAGTTTATTATCTAACCTACAATTAA